>PVJA010006947.1:57275-70863 GCA_004027025.1 Myocastor coypus | reverse complement strand
CAGAGGAAAGGGATGAATGAACTGCAGTGCGTCTAAGGAGAGTCACCCAGAGAAAAACATTCTCTCAGGCTTTCACAGAAAGCAAAATGGCCAAGCAATGGCCGTGACTCGTCCTGAAGGCTGACACTAACAACAGTTCTACAAAGTACTGCCTATGGTCCCAAACTTAATCCTGAGGGGATTTGACCCTGGAAGATACAAAAAAAATATTTTGTTATACAGGTCTTGCTTTAACTTGCCCTTGACCACCCAGCAGGAAAAAAAAAATGCTTAAGTACAATGCATGAAGCACAGAGCTAGATTGGTGAGACAAGCTTTAGGAGGCTTAGATTCAATAGCTTCCAACATCACAAGCTTCACTGGTGGCCCACTGCAATTGCAGAACATTTGACTGTATATGTACCTGCTTCCTCTTAGTCCAAAGAGAAGTATATTCTTTTCCTTTTTTTTTTCTAAGCAACATCAATAGGGAGGTGGGTCATGCCCACACACTGTACTCTGTAGAATGATAGTGAGGACATTATGCAATATGTCAACTTCCAAAGAAAAGAAAGGGGGAAAAAAAAGATAATAATGTTGATTTAGAAGGGTTAATGTTTAATTGTTTGATCAATCTTATATACCTATATGTATTAATCTAAACTGATCTGATGATGAAAATATGTAATATAACCCATGTTAAATTTAAACAATAAAAAAGTGAAAAAAAAATTAAAAAATAAATATTCACTGTGCTTTCCAAAAAAAAAAAAAAAAAAAGTAACAAAACCCAGAAATATCTATGCTAGTTTACAAATGTTTCTAATTTAAACTATAAATAATAGTGTACATTATTAAGATGCTCTTTATCTGTGGAGATGGTAAGAGAGATAGGTTATTTTTTTTTTACATTTTGATAATCTTGCAAGTTACCTATGTCTCCTTTCTTTCTTTCTTTCTGTTTTTTCTTTTCTTTCTTTTTTTTATTTATTTATTTTTTTTTTAGATAGGGTCTTGCTGCACAGTCTGGGCTGCTCTTGCTCTTTTACTCATTAGATTTCCCAGGCTGGCCTCAAGCTTGAGGTGATCCTCCTGCCTCAGCCTCCTGAGTGCTGGGATGGAAGGCATGTGTTGCTGCAGCTGATTACCTATTTATATTTTAAACAAAACAAAACAAAGGCCTCAAAACGAATATTAGGTGTTCTACCTTCACTGCCCTATGACACAATATATACCAAATTCCTCTCTCCCTTATTTTTAAAATATTATCTGCAGGGATTTACAATAATATTTTGAAATTGCTGGGAAGTTGTGCAGTTTTATTTATACTTTCAGAGTTTTTCTTCATAAAAATGGTAAAATTTCACAAACAAAAATATTCTATAATTTGTAGTTCAAGGTAAATTAAAATTCTAATTCTTCTTTTCATGCTTGTTAGGAAACAAGCAACTGAAACCCCAAAGTGGAGCATGCTCCATACTGTAACATACAAGTGTTTACCCCTATTGGATATCAATATTATTCCTCTCTTTAAAATTTTATTCCATTGTCCTTTAGATCTCCTTTGCTTCACGTGTTGAAAAGTATATGTCTCTTACTACATCACCAGATCATGCAGATAGCATCTTGTGTAGAATACGACCAAATTAACACCGCTACCCCACAAAATCTCTTCTGGAACAGAGTCAGCCCAGAATTTCCTCCCTTTGCCAACACTTCCTTGTTAATGCTGAGATCTTTTCCTTTGTGCAAACATTTGGTGCCTCTAGCTACGAGGCCAAGAAGTAGAAAGACGTTATCTCCCGAAAAGTGAACCCTTAATCAACAGAAAACATAAATTCTTTTTTTTTTTTTTTTTTTTTTTCTACAGATCTGGCGTGTCCTGAAAAGAAGCCAGGAGAAATGCTCCTTGGGAGACAAAGGTACTTGACAAACCCATCGGTTCCATTTGCTATCCCACAGTGCTCTGCACACTCCTGTGTCCGTTCCAGCTGGAGTGATTGCCTTGCTGGTGTTAGGAAGGTCCAGAAAGGAGCGCTGGTATGCCATGACGTCACAGTTTGTTTGTTTGTTTGTTTGTTTCCTAGTGATTAACTGAGCTGAGATGCGACCTCAATCTTTGCCTATTATGGGGAAAATAGTTACTATGCAGATGTGGGTTGGATGGGCTTTTCTTCTTAATTTTTTTTAAAATCTTTTGTTTGTTTGGTATTCAGCTCGGGCTCCAAGTAATCCTTCTGTTTTCAACCTGCCTGATGCTGGGATCACAAGCATGCGACAGCACGCCCCGTCTGGGTGACTCATATGCAGTACCCGGGGCTCTGGGTATCAGTATCGAACCCAGGGCCTTCATTTGCAAGGCGGGTACTTATTTATTTATTTTATGCACTTACTATAATATATACGAGGTCTTACTAACTAGATCAGACTCATAGCAATCCTCTTCTTTTCCACTTCCCAAACGCTGGGATTATAGGCACGCGTCACCAGGCCCAGTCTCATTCAGCCATCTCAGCGCACCCTTGGAGTATGGCCAGCGTGGCACACCAAGGATGAAACTGCGCTCACTGTGCTCGGCCTAGGCATGCGCTTTAATCCACTGAGCTGTCTGGCTGGCCCAAAGTACGTGCTTAGACAGCCAGCCTATCTCCCTGGCCCAGGTTGGCTTTTCTTTAATAGCCCTGAAAAGTTTAGAAGACAAAATTCTATGTTTAGAGAAGAAAATTTCCACTTCGAGGTCCTCCATGGTGGCTGTGGGTGTCCTTGCTTCACATGGGTAAGCTTTGTGGAGAAAGCCAGGCCCACGAGGTCACTGCAAATGCAGCAGAGGCACGGCATGGACTGACAGGCTGACTTCAGGCGTCTCGCCTGCTTATTAGAACTCTGGTGAGAAAATAAAAAAAAAAACTAAGAACTGCAAGGGAGGATATCTGTGTGGACCAAACTGGGATTTCAACTCTTTATTTTTCTGAATGAAAGGAGAAGAAGATCTTTTCCCTTCAAGAAGGGAAAATATTTTCCTATGTAAAACTCTTCTTACAAAGTTCTCGTGGAGGTAGATGGTCCCCAGGTGTACACATACGTTCCTTAGGAACTGCTCTGCCACAGCTCGCTCATTCCAGGCTGACTGGCTGTGAGAATGCGGAACATTTTGTGCAGGAGAAAGTAACTTCATCATCTTTTAGGATAGAAAGAACTAAATGCTATGTCCAGGGTACAAAAGGTGAAATAATTCTGGCGATGGATCTTTAAAATGATAGAGTAACACTGTAGAATGTAAAGCTTGAGATAAAATTGATGTCCCCAGAGGAATCTGACCTAGAGAAGGAAGTTCTTGTGCAAGAGTCTTGCAGAGGGAGGAGCTTGAAACTACAACTTGGTGCAGATGAAGGGGGCGGTGGTGCTCGGAGGGCGAACTTGAAATATTGTGACGCATGCTCACAAAGGGCTCTCCGTCAGCAGCATGATGAGTTCAGAGGTGAAGGTTGTCAGGAATTACAACCTCAAGGGCCTTTAAGCCTGTCCGATACTGCTTGATATAGGCCAGTGGTTCTGAACCTTTCTAATGCCATGATCCCGCTATACAGTTCCTCATGTTGCAGTGACCCCAAACCAAAAAAATAATTTTGGCGGCTACTTCAAAACTGTAATTTTGCTACAGTTACGATTCGGAATATAAATACCTGATATGCAAAATGTATTCTCATTGCTACAAATCAAACATAATTTAAAAATAGTGATTAATCACAAAGACAATAATTATATGTTGAGAAACATTTATTACTAATTCCTGTAAATAACGTTTCACCATGGCATAGCATGGGTTTAAATATATATTTTCCGATGGCTTTAGGCGACCCCTTCATTTTGGTCATTCTACCCCTGCTGGGGTCACAACCCACAGGTTGAGAACGACTGATACAGGCTGAGCTCTGGAGGGATGTACATGTGCTGAGGCAGGTAGTATCCTGTCACTAACAGCCATCCTCAGAAATACCATAGATTCCATTCTGAGGAACCAACCAGTGCGGCCACCACCAGAGCTCACCATGCCACAGCGTGAGTGGGGTGCGAGGCAGCAGCACACCCCAACAATCACTATAAAGTGGAATATTGTGTGGAGTCTGATTCCTACACGAGGAGTCAGTGTTCCAACAACAGTTAGAGCCAGCGTCTGTAATCCGGTGACGTAATTCTCTGGAGCTAGGACACATGAATAACCTAGCAGCAAAGGAGGCAGGGGTGGCAGGGAGGAAGCGACTCTCAAGTACTTTGTATATTATGCCTCTTTCGATGCTTCCTGTTTTATACTTTTTTCTCAAAAAATCATTATGTCTAAGAAATTAAATGTTGAAGTTGTAATCTTTAAAACCAGGCTCTTTTCTACTAATTAAATGCTACCCATGAATTCTCTGTGGTAATTTTATTATGAACAGTACAGCCCATTAAGAATTAAACTGAAACCACCATATAGCTTCTCCTGAAGATTAATTGCAGATAGGGCATTTTAGCAAGGCATTCAAATTTGGCTCATTGTCTGAGATTATAATGACAGTTCAGAAATGTCTCTGAGGGTGCCTGTAAAACATCTCTAAAAGGTTGACAATTAATCTAAATTCTAAACATTAAGAGGAGAAAGAAAACAAAGAATAATACAAATAGAAGTTAACATATATGCTTAACATATTGTAGAATGGTAAGAAGGGTGTGAAAGGGATGCTGAGCAAAGCCATTTTTAATGAAATACATCAACAAAGAATATTCTTAAAGGGCACTTGCCCTAGTGCCAAAATATTTCCCACATGTTTATTTTGTACACTTGTTCGCAGCAAGCAAAGTGCTAATGTCATTTGTGATGCATTAAAACAAAACTGTATAAAAGTAAAGATAACAAAAGACAACACTCAATAGTTAGATCAAAGCTTCCTCATAATCATAGCAAAAGCAGAAGGGAATTTCACATTATAGCAAAAATGGACCTATCAGAAAACAGAGAATTCATTGATTTTCTTCCCAGATCAAATGACAAATAAAGAACATATGCTGTATGATTTTATATAAGAAATTTAAACAAAAAAATGAAGTTTTGTACAATCATTTTATTGCAAACATATGGGTATGCTAAGAGTCAACCAAAGGTGTCTTCAAAATCTAACCATTGCTTTATTAGAATAAGAAATCTAGACTTGCAGCCAAAATTATTCAGCACTATTATTCTCTAGGAGATTTGTGTAATACTAACTTAAGTCATTTTTTTAAATTTTTATTAATTTTAATGAAAAATAAGACAGTTTCCAAACACATTAGTAGGATAGCTACAATAAATACAAGGTATATTGTTCTCTACATAGTAGTTGTTCAGAGTACAAGATGCAGACATAACTTTCCTAAACAGTATTAGTACAAATATTTCTTCTCATTGAACTAAGAGAAAGTAGCTGTATATATAGTATAGAAGTCCGTAATAGTAGTGGGCTATCAGCAGAACTGTCACTGTGGGAAGCTGTTGACTTGAGCCTTTTACAGCTCAGCATACCAATATGGCTTTACTTTTTATATCTTGTGGTTAAACTTCTCTGCTGGATGGTTAAGACCAAATCAAAGCAAGACCTCTATAACAAAAAATGTAACTTTTGTACCTAACAAGGTCAGTCAAATCCCCTCAGGATTTACTTTGAAACCATATATATCATTTTGTAGAACTTTTGTCAGTGTCAGTCATCTGGATAGCTGCTTGACCAGTTTGCTCTCTGTGAAAGCCTGATAGAATGTTTTCTCTCTAGGTGACTCTCTTTAGGCACACTATACATCATCGACCCCCTTCCTCTGTGGCTGCATAATTTCTTTAAACTGAAAATTTGGGACACTACTGACTTATAGGATATTACGGTAGAGGTTCTCTTATGGTGTGAATGTTCACTGACCTAGAGGAGGTAGGGCCAAAATATTGGTTATCTTCATAGCTCTTCTTTTTCTCTAATTTTTTCATGTGCCAACTTAAGTTGTTGGCCCTCCAGAAGGGAAGCTTAGTAATACTCTTACCCTATAACAGGCACTTGAGTTTAACATCATTGTCTTTCTGAAAATCAAATGCCTTAGACTTAAAGTGGAACTATTATTTTCCATCAATCATTGATATTCTAATAAATCCCTACAGAATGCAATTTAAAAACTATTACACTTTTTTACACAGAAATTTAGAAATCTAACCATATACAAAATTGTAGCAGGTAAATCCTATGGCATTTTTCCTTGTGAGTCATTATTATTTAAAATCGTTCTCCAGCGTTTGGCTGAGAGAGGCTTCGGATGTTGAATTTCACAAAGTAGATAAATAAATCCATGGGGAACACAGTATTTTGTATTCTTTGGCACTGTGTATCTCTGCTAGATTTTGATTTGTTTGTTTGCTTTTACTAGGCTAGTTGACAATAGGATCCCGTATGTGGGCAGTAGTAAAAATAGCTTAGTCTTTTTCAGTACGTTGTTAGGGCCATAATTCTATCCTCAAATTTCAGTAGTTATAAAGCCCCAGAATGTTATTGTCTTTCCCTTCTGATGTTCTTTAGCTATGAAAAAAAAGTAAAATTATATCATGTACCCTATCATACCAAATACAGTGTTATTTCTTTTTATAAAATCTGAATTTATGCTAGCTAACCCAGAGTCATCTACCAGAAATCAAGTTTATACCAATCTCATTAAGATATAAGAATACACTTTAGAAAATACAAGAAGTTAGCAACTAAACAAAGAATTAAAGAATAAAGAGGTCATTGATTATTATTCTTAAGATAGCTCTTTAAAATAAAACATAGATCCTGAAATCATGGTAAAAATTTGATCAGGAATTGTTATTCTAGGTTTGGTTTTTCAATTCTAGAGGTCTTGCTTTGGATTGTGGCATGACTGTTTTTGTTTTGTTTTGTTTTGTTTTGTTTTGTTTTGTTTTGTTTTTTTTGGCGGGACTGGGGTTTGAACTCATAACCTTGCACTTGCCAGGCAGGCACTCGTGCCACTGAGCTATCTCCCTAGTCCCCATGACTGTTTTTTTGTATAGAACAATTCATTAACTTTAAGGTCCCCGTTTTTTAATAAATATGTGTGTGCATGTGTCCCTGAATTTGAACTGATATACTTAGTTTCTCTGCTAAATTTCAGAGTTCTTTACTTCCCTAAAAATAAAAAACATAAAAAATAAAAAGATAAAATTGATTCTACAACATAAGCATTAATTTTCAATGAACTAATAGAAATTGGTAGCACAATTATCTTAGTTATCTTGTATGTATGTGTATGTTTTTTCTTTTTTTATGCGTTTGTTATAGGGTCTCACTACATAGGTTAGATTTGTGGTGATCCTTCTGTTTCAGCCTCATCAGAGCTGGGATTACAGGTGTGCACAACCATGCCCAGTCTTGGTGGCCTGCTGCTTTGCATGTAGAGGTAAGTAATTAGTATCTCAAGAGGTGAAGAGCAATAAATAAAGCACAGGGACAGCTGTGGTTTGGGAGTCCCAGAAAACTGAGATTCAAGGAGAAAGATGACAGCTTACTGCGATGACTTTTTGTTAGTTGTCTCCTCCCTTGTTTGAAACCTTTTTAATTAGTATTCATGTGAACCTAGCATTTAGCAAATGGAGGTCAGAGATTGTAGCCCTTCTTTACTAAAGTGATTCTTCACCTGAGCACATTCCTTGGCCCTAAATAAAAGCGAGATTCTTCTGAGGGCCAGGGCTCACTTTGAGAGAGAAAAGTCTCAGTGAGTCCTCTGAGCTAAATTCATCAGGTCTTCTTGTTGTTTCTTTTGGCACCTACACATAACATACCAAAGTTTCACCTGGTGGTAGGGTCAATATGGTATGTAGTGCTGGGGATTGAACCCTGGACCATGTGCTTGCCTAAGAAGTATTTTACTGTACTGAGTTATCTCATCACCTTGTTTATGTCTTTTTTAAAAAAATAAATGTTATGGCTAGCTCAGCCTACTCTCGCGGTGGGGCTGGCATAGCATGTGCTGCTGGGGATCAAACTGTGGTCCCTGCAGTTGCCTAAGCTTGCCTAACCTAAGTTAAGCACCAAGTGCGCCACCAAGGATAGAAACGTGGTACACCAAAGATAGAACCTAACCTAAGTTTTCAAACCAAGATTAGTGAAACGAAATAAAGAAGACCACCACCTACTGGTTAGGGGAAAAATTCAAGATGAAGAGGTAACACTCATAAATATGTATTCACCCAACACAGGAGCAGCAAGTTATATAAGCCAAACCTTCATGGACATGAAAAATCTCATATCTAATACCACAATCTTAACAGGAGACCTTAGCACCCCTTTATCCCAAAAAGATAGGTCAAGCAGACAAAAAATTAGCAAAGAAGTAGCAGATCTGAAACAGAACCTGGAACAACTGGACTTAGTGGACATACACAGAATGTTCCACCCAACCACTTCACAATACACAATTTTTTCAGCTGCACATGGGACATTTTCTAAAATAGACCACATATTAGTCCACTCGTCGTGCTTAAGTAAATGCAATAAAATAGAAATTATCTCAAGCATACTAATTAAACATAATGCAATGAAATTAGAAATAAATGACAAAAGAAACCATAAGGACCCCCAGAAATACATGGAAATTAAATAACACCCTTCTCAGCAACCAGTGGTTTATATATGAAATTAAACAAGAAATTAAATATCTATAATTTAATGAAAATTGAAACACAACTTCCCGGAATTTATGGGATACAATGAAAACAGTTCTAAGAGGGTAATTTATAGCCCTGAATGCACATATTTGTTTGTTTTTTTGTTTTTTGTCTTTTTGAGACAGGGTCTCACTATGCAGTTCAGGCTGGCCTTGAGCTCACTTTTGTAGCCCAGGCTGGTCTCGAACTCGCACCGATCCTTCTGCCTCAGGCTCCTGAGTGCTAGGATTACAGGCGTGAGCCACCATGCCCGGCTTGAATGCACATATTAAGAAGACAGAAAGGGAAAAAATAAATACTGTAATGCAACAACTAAACTGACTAGAAATGGAAGAGCAAACAAAACCCAAAGCCCAAACACTGGAGGAAATTATAAAGATTAGAGCAGAAATGAATTCAATTGAGATGAAGAAAATAATACAAAGACTTAATGAATCAAAAAGCTGGTTCTTTGACAGATCAAATAAAATTGATAAGCCCCTAGCTAACCTCATCAAAAAGAGGAAAGAAAGGACTCAAATTCAAGCAATAAGGAATGAAAAGTGTGAAATTGCTACAGACCCAGCAGAGATACAGAGGATCATAAATAGTTACTTTGAGAATCTCTACTCTCACAGAATTGAAGACACAGAAGAAATGGACAGATTCCTAGAAAACTATAAATTACCAAAACTGAATCAAGAAGATAGAAAAACTCTCAACAACCCAATTACAGCCAATGAAATACAAAATGTAATAAAAGCCTACCGACAAAGGAAAGTCCAGTTCCTAATGGATACACTACTGAATTCTACAAGAAATTTATAGAAGACATAATCCCAATACTCCTCAAACTCTTCAATGAAATTGAAAAGGAAGCAATGCTCTCAAAATCATTCCTAGAAGCAAGTATGACACTGATACCAAAATCAGAAAGAGAGGCAACTAAAAAAGAAAACTACTTGCCAATTTCTGTCATGAACATAGACACAAAAATTCTCAATAAAATCCTTTCCACTAGAATACAACAAATCATCAAGAAGATTATACTGCATGAGCAGGTAGATTTCATCCTAGGGATGTAAGGATGGTTCAATATGTGCAAATCTGTAAATATAATGCACTGTATCAATAGAGCCAAAGCCAAAAATTACGTGATTATTTTAATTGATGCAGCAAAGGCTTTTGAAAAGGTCCAACACTCATTCATGTTCAAAGTCCTGCAGAAGCTTCGAATAGAGGGCCTCTACCTCAAGCTGATGAAAGCCAACTATGACAATCAAATGGCTAACATAATTCTAAATGGGGAAAAACTGAAGCCTTTTACTCTCAAACCTGGTACATGACAAGGATATCCTCTATCAACACTTCTATTCAATATAGTTATGGAATCATTAGCTATACCCATTAGACAAGAGAGAAAAATAAATAGAATAAGCATAGGTAAAAAAAAAAAAGAAGTTAAATTATCGTTATTTGCAGATGACATGATAATTAATTTGGAAGACCCAAAAAACTCCACCAACAAGCTATTAGAATTAATACACAGGGCCTGGCGGGTTGGCTCAGTGGTCTAAAGCGACTGCTTGGGAAAGCTTGGGCAGCTTCAAGGACTGCGGTTCGATCCCTGGCACCACATGCTGCGCCAGCCCTGCCCTCGGGGTTGGCTGAGCTGGCCATAAGAAATGAGTGAATAAACAACAAAGGTTCTGAAACAAGAAAAAAAAATAAATAAAAAAAATTCAAAAAAAAGAATTAATACACAAATTCAGTAACACAGCAGGTTACAATGTCAACACACAAAAGTCAATGGCATTCCTCTATGCAGATAACAAACACACCAAGAGAGAAATTAGAGAAACTACCTTTTATGATAGCATTGAAGAAAATGAAATAATTAGGAATTAACCTAACTGAAGAAGTAAAAGAACTTTTCAATGAAAACTACAGTACTTTGAAAAAAGAGATCGTAGGGGATTTCAGTAAATGGAAAGATATTCCCTGCTCCTGGATAGGAAGAACCAACCTTGTGAAGATGGCCATACTCCCTAAACTGTTATACAGATTTAATACAACTCCTATCAAAATACCATCAACAGAGCCGGGCGTGGTGGCTCACGCCTGTAATCCCAGCACTCGGGAGGCTGAGGCAGGAGGATTGGTGTGAGTTCGAGATCAGCTTGGGCTACAAAAGTGAGCTCAAGGCTAGCCTGAACTGCATAGCGAGACCCTGTCTCAAAAAGACAAAAAAAAAAAAAAAAAAAAAAAAAAAAAAAAAAAAAAAAAAAAAAAAAAGAAAGAAAGAAAAAATACCATCAACATACCTCACAGACCTGGAGAAGTCATTCCTAAAATTTATTTGGAACCAAAAAAAGACCCTGAATTGCAAAGACAATCCTGGGAAACAAAGGAAAGGCAGGAGGCATCACAATTCCTGACCTAAACTATACTACAGAGCTACCATGATAAAATCAGAATGGTATTGGCAAAAAAAATAGACCTGAGGATCAATGGAATAGAGTAGAAGATGTAGAAGTAAATACAAACACACTGAGCCATGTTATTTTCGATAAAGGGGCCAAACATGTTTATTGGAAGAAAGATAGCCTCTTTAATAAATGGTGCTGGAAAAATTGGCTCTCTATTTTCTGAAAACTAAAACTTGACCTGGGTCTATCACCATGCACTAAACTAAATTCAAAATCGATTAAAGATCTAAATATTAAAAGAGAAACAAGGACCAGGAGTGTATACTACAGCTGATTAAGCGCTTGCTTAGGGAAGCACAGGGGCCAGCGTTTGGTTCCTGGCCCTGCCTGATATAATGGCTCCACTCTCAAGCATGGCAGTGGAGACTGTGTGTGGTGGTGCGTGCCTGTAATTCTAGCACTCAGGGGGTACAAGCAGTCAGTGGTGAGACCCTGTACAAAAAAAGAAAAAGAGAGAGAGAGAGAAAGAGAGAGAGAGAGAGAGACAGAGAGAGAGAGAGAGAGAGAGAGAAGAAGAAGAAGAAGAAGAAGAAGAAGAAGAAGAAGAAGAAGAAGAAGAAGAAGAAGAAGAAGAAGAAGAAGAAGAAGAAGAAGAAGAAGAGAAAGAAAGAAAGAAAGAAAGAAAGAAAGAAAGAAAGAAAGAAAGAAAGAAAGAAAGAAAGAAAGAAAGAAAGAAAGAAAGGAGGAACCACAGCTGGGCATGGTGGCACATGCCTGTAATCGCAATATTTGAGAGGCTGAGGCAGGAGGATTGATGCGAGTCTGAGACCAGCCTTGGCTACTGAGGTGAGCTCAAGGCCAGCCTGAAGTGCATAGGGAGATCCTGTCTCAAAAAGACAAAAAAAAAAAAAAAAAAAAAAAAAAAAAAAAAAAAAAAAAAAAAAAAAAAAAAAAAAAAAAAAAAAAAAAAAAAAAAAAAAAAAAAAAAAAAAAAAAAAAAAAAAAAAAAAAAAAAAAAAAAGACAAAAAATAAAGGAGAAACATTAAATATCCTGGAAGAGAAAGTGAGAGAAAATCTTGAAGATATTGGGGTAGGCAAAGAGTTCATGGACAAAAATCATAATGCACGTATAACACTTGAAAGAATCAACAACTGGGACCTCCTGTAATTAAGAAGTTTTTTCACCTCAAAAGAAATTACCAACTGAGTGAAAAGACAACTGACAAAATTTGAAAAGCCTTCAACTAATAAGTATTTGGACAGAGGTCTTCTTTCTAAAATTTATAAAGAACTAAAAACCATTAGGACCCCAAAATTCAAATGTCCAATCCAGAAATGGGCATCTCAGATGAACATACACTTCTCTGTGGAAGAAATTCGAGAAGCCTACAAATACTTGAAGAAATGCTCCACATCTCTAGCCATTCATGAAATGCAAATTCAAACAACATTTAGATACCATCTCACCCCAGAAAGAATGGCTATCATAAAGAAATAAACCAGCAACAAATGCTGGAGAGGCTATGGGGGAAAAGGGAACCTTTTTCCACTGCTGGTAGGAATGCAGACTGGTGCAAACATTTTGGAAAGCAGTGTGGAGGCTCCTTAAAAAACTAGAGCTAGAAATCCCATTCAATCCAGCTATCCCCCTACTGGGAATTTTCCCAGAAGAACTGAAAACATCAAATCATACTGATATCTGTGCACCTATGTTTATAGCAGCCCAATTTGCAATAGCCAAATCTTGGAAACAACCAAAATGCCAATCATTTGAAGAATGGTTAAAAAAAAATGTGGTATTTTTATACAATGGAATACAACACAGCTATAAAAAATGATAAGCTAGAAGACATCATATATAAATGGATGTGCCTTTGTAGTGGTTGATACAATGTGTCAACTTGGCTGAATGAGTCAGCGGCCTGGTTCCCTGTTGGTGGGAGCCCCACTCTGGGGTACAGTTGGTTCCTCCCTGGAGCATAACTAGGGCCTGCCTAGGATATGATTGGTTTTCTCTCTAGAGCGGGATCAAGGGCCCATCCTGGGGTATGACTGGTTCCACCCTAGGGCACAATGGGCCCGCGTCAGAATGACTGAGCACAAAAAGACTTTTTAAAGGGCTGAAGGAGTCAAGACTCACTTCGTCGGAGAAGCTTCAGTCTTCGCACTAAGACTGGACTTCATCATCTAGCTTGCAGTGCAGACTCTTTGACTTCCAGCTTGGATCTTTTGCCATCTGTCGCAGACTCTTCAGCGTCCATTACAGACACTTCAGTCTTCCATCGCAGACCCATCAGCTGACAAAGACTTACACGGAGTACTGCAGTGAAGTCCAGACCTCGGGATTGAATTCTTCAGTCCAGAGCATGCAGATGCCCTGTGTGCACTTCCTCATCTGACTCTGTGGCCGACTGTTGTAAGCCAAACTTATAGATTATATATTTTGTGTTAATATTATTTTTTTTTTTTTTTTTTTTTTTTTTTGGT
>PVJA010006947.1:0-57175 GCA_004027025.1 Myocastor coypus | reverse complement strand
ACCTACATGTGTAAATATTATATTGTGTCCCTAATGTAAGAACTCAAAAGAAGAAATAAAAATTGAGAGATATAACACAGCTGAATGGGAATCAAAGACTTAAGGATTAAACTGCAAAGTGGAAGCAGAAAAGAGAGAAAACAGCAGGAGCAAAACTACACACTTATATGCACAGTATGAATTTGGCAAGGGTCCTAAGAAACCTCAAAAGGTTTTGGACACTGATGATAGCAATATGTAACACTAAAACAATGCTTGGAATGCCAGTCATTCTGGCCTTTTAGATGTGTGCTGCTTCCAATATAATTTCAGTTACTGTTATACTGTCTCTAAGTAAATGGTTGGCTTACAAGAAAATGAAAAAGGGCATTAAATGAGAATAAGACAATAGGAAAAATGCCAAAGGATAGACAGGCTAAAATTTGGTACATGCTTATATTTCTAAATATCTGTGTACAAATGTGTAACTGCTTTTATCACATTGTATAGGAATTTATTAGAATATCAATGATTGTTGGAAAATACCAATTTCAAGTTAAGTCTAAGATGTTTGATATTCAGAAAGACAATGATACTAAGCTCAAGCACCTAAGTTTTCTAGTAATAGTATCACTAAGCTTTTCTTTTGGAGGGCTAAGAATATAAGTTTACATAGCAAAAATCAGAGAAAAAGTAGGGCTACAAAGACAGCTAATATTTTGGCCCTAGCCTTTCAAGGTCAGTGAGGACGCAGGAGAGAACAGAACCTGTGCTGTAACATCCTATAACCCAGTGGTTTCCCAAATTTTCTGTTCAAGGAGATTAAGGAACCACAGAGGAAAGGGATTGAAGGTATATAGTGTGCCTAAGGAGAGTCACCTAGACAGAAAACATTCTCTCAGGTTTTCACAGAGAGTAAACTGATCAAGCAATGGCTGTGACTCTTCCAGACAGCTGACACTGACACTGACAACAGTACATGGTTCCGAAGTAAATCCTGAGAGGATTTGACTGACCTTAGGAGATACAAAAACTTCATATTTTGTTATACAGATCTTGCTATAACTGGCCATTAACCACCCAGCAGAAAAGTTCAAACATGATGCATAAAATGTAAAGGTAGTTCAGTATGCTTCTCTTAGATCAAAGAGAAGAAATCTATTGTACTAATAACCATTAGAAAATTTATCATGTCTACACCCTGTGCTCTTTATAAATACAATAAGGACAATAATATGCATTGTATCAATTATTTGGTATGTGTTACTAATGTGTTTTGAAACTATTACTTTGTACTTTCTTATTAAAAGTAATAAAAAATAAATGTTCTATCTTCTTTTGTCATGATTGAGAATGATTTTTTCTTTTTTCTTTTTCTTTCTTTTTCTTTCTTTTAAATAGGACAAGTTCTATAGGGCCTCACTACACAGATTAGATTCGTAGCGATTCTCCTGTTTTCAGCCTTCCAGGCACTGGCATTACAAATGTGCCCCAACATGTCCGGTCTCAGTTGTTGTCTCAGAGTGCCCTGGAGGTGGGGCTGGCATGGCACACCAGGCATCGAACTCTGGTCGCAGCACCTGTGTAGACCTCTGAGATATCAGAGCAGCCCTAATGAATTTTTCATATATCTACATTTTAATTGTATTTGACTCGGTCAGGTAATTTTTAAGACTGTTAAATAGTGCTAAGTATCTGTTATATGATTTCTAGAATAGAACTAAAATTAACTTTGAAATATCGTGAAAATATTTAATGTCATATTTTCTTATATTAAGTGTATTAGGTATCACATAAGGTAGAAATTCTAGCAACTGCTTTTAACTGTCACAGGAAAACCTTAGAATTTATGAGAAGGTCACCGTGGGTCAGGCAGGATACCTTCTGGTGGGGACATGACCATCACCATGGGGAGGAAGCTGGCTTGGTTGGGAAGCAGTTTGCAGAGAGATTTGCAAATGGTGAGGATCTTAAGGCATTGGGTCTTAAGAATTACTGAAAAGAAAATAGCAGTGTTATGGTACAAAACTTTTTATACAAAAGTAATGCTTATGCTAAATAGTTGCTCCGAGAATCATTTTGCTTTACAATATTAAAAACATAAAAGAGGGATACTTTCTCCAATTTGTAACAGTTTCCTTCGTTTCTCCATTATTATTAGAAATCTATTCATCTACTTTAATTGAAGTATAGCATAAGTAGTCAAAAAGTCATTCTATATTTTTTTGCAAGAGGCAATTTTAAATTAACCTATAATATCCTAGTGATTGGATTTGGCTTCATATTTATTCGTTAAAATTTTTTATCAAGGAAAGGAGATTACTTTTTGAAAAAAGTTTAAAGTTGTGATTTTTCCTGCTGTGGTTGTTAGATAGCTCCTTGAGGATGGCGTGAGGTTTTTAGGTGGCTCCTTGAGGGTGACAAAGATTGCTAGCACAGAGTATGGTGGTCAGTGGAGTACACACCAAGTTGGAGAACATGGATCCCTGCTGGGCGTGGCCTGGAAGGAGGAGATGGGACAGTAGGGCATGACCTCCATAGCTCTGCCCTCTGTCCCCCTTGGTTCCTGCACTTAATTCTCTGCAAACTGTGAGCCAGGGAGAACTACCCTACTCTGAGCTGTTGGGTATCATTGCCCACTGACAAGAAAGAAGACAGTTCATAAAGCTTTGTTCTCAAAATCTGGCTGTGACATCAAATACCACAGTTAACATCGATTTTCCCTTGATGAATCAGACTTCATCTCAGATCTTACTCTAGTTGTCTGTTCTAAATGTGTGGGGGTTTATATGAGACTTTTTTAATGGGAAAATCACCTGTAGGGAAAACTGGAGAGATTCTTTATACTATACTCTTTGAAGACTATAGGAAATGTTTCTAAAATCAAAGCCTCATTTGGTTTCTTAGCTGTAAAATTCAAAATAAAAATGTGGATGGTAACGTAAGCGTTCATTGAAAAGTATCTCAATGATAGTGTTTCAAATTTTAAGTGAAGTTTAATGCACAAAATGTGTGAACTGGGTTTTATTTTCTGAGCACAACAGAAAACAAGGGATAGTATCTACCACCTAGTCACTCTGCTTTCTGAAACTTTCCATCAAACATTCTGTAAAATACTTTTGTATCGATAAATTTTTAACTTACATATACTGATCATTAACATGTAGATACATTAGTTCCTTTTGTAGGTTAAGAAACTTAAGTTCTTGTAGCGACAACTTCTCAGAGTTTGGGACACTGCATTCCTTTCTCAACTGGAATATTAATATGGCATCATCAAGATGCCTTCCAATGGGATGTTAGGAGTTTAGAATGGCTGCTTCTGAACTCTGGAGCTTTGTTTTAGCAAGTGCATCAAAAGCCAATATTTTGGGTTCACCTGCTTGGGACGCCCCTCCTTTCCCTCTCTTGGACAGGAGTTTTTTTTCTCTCAATAAATATGTTCTGCTAGAGCTGGGCATAGTGGTGCACACCTGTAATCCCAGCACTTGGAAGGCTGAGGCAGGAGGATCAGTGTGAGTTCCAGACCAGCCTGGGCTACAAAAGTGAGTTTAAAGCCAGCCTGAACTGCATAGCGAGACCCTGTCTCAAAAAGACAAAAAAAAAAAAATTTTACCCAGGTGTGGTGGCACACACCTATAATCCCAGCACTTGGGAGGCTGAGGTCAGAGGATTGCTGCAAGTTTGAGACCAGCCTCCTGTAGAAAAGTGAGCTCAACGTCAGCCTAAACTGCATAGTGAGATACTGTCTCAAAAAAAAAAAAACAAAAAGAAAGAAAACAAAAAGTCAATATTTGAAGGTCTAAAAAATAAATGAACATGTAGAAAACTCAGCTTTCTCATTTGTAACAGTTAGGACTGTGGTACCCCGTAGAACTCAGCTTTCTGCTCCTACAAAACATGCCTAACTGAAAAACTTAAAGCAAAGGAATATTTCCTGCAGCTCCTGGTCTCAGGGGTTTTGGGCCACAGCCAGCTGGTTCCATCACTAGTGAGGCAGAAACCTCGCGGGGAAAGTGTATCTAGGAGAACTTTGCTTACCTCAGGGAGATCAGCAAGCAGAGGGAAAGGAATGAAAGTCAGAGAGGAAGAGGCTGGACACGGGCTCTGGTCCTTCAGGACCTGCACCTGTAGCCCCAGACCTTCAGCCCACCTATTAGCCCATTCAGCTATGAGCTTATCAATGATTAACCCATTGACTCATGTTATAGATGCGATCAGCACTGTCATCCAATCACTTTCCAAAAGCCCGTCGGGTGGGATTTGGAGTATAACTTATATCAACACTACACCACCCAGTTTTACAGTTTAGCACACATTCAGTTACTTATGTGTGTGAGTCAGGACAGACCCAAGCACAAGACAGAAATCTACAGAAATACTGTAACAATAAGAAGGCTTTCTCCTGTGTTCTACAAGTTTGTTCCTGATTGGCCAAGGGCCCCTGTTATTACAGGCATATGTTCTGGCACTTCAGTATTCAACATCACAGAGGATCCTGTGGCCTTGGGTTGTGCCTCCGCATAGAAGCGGTGCATGTTGCTGACAGCTGTGAGGAGATATTTTACACTTTAGCCTAAACACTTTCATCCACGTGCTGTTGGCAAAACTAACTTTGCCTAACTTCAAAGAATACGGGTAGTGATTCCTGACGGGTATTGGGACGGCGATTTGTGAGTATTTGATATAAACTACTCAGGACCACGTGGCACACAGCTTGGTGATCAACACAGAGCAATGAATAATCTCAGCTCCCTCATGGAAATAGTGCATTTTGCTGACAGCTGTGAGGCGATATTTTACACTTTAGCCTAAACACTTTTATTCATGTACTGATGGTAAGAGTAACTTTGCCTAGCCTCTATTTATTTATTTATTTACTTACTTACTTACTTACTTACTTTTTGCAGGACCAGGGTTCCAACTCATGACCTTGCACTTGCCAGGCAGGCACTTGTGCCACAGAGCTATCTCCCCAACAGCACCCCCACACATTTTTTTTTTTTTTTTTTTTTTTTTTTTTTTGTACATGGTCTCCCTACACAGCTCAGACTCATACTGATCCTCCTGTCTCAGTCTCCCCAGTGCTGGGATTGCAGACATGTGCCACAATACCCAGTTTCAGAGGCTGGCATAGCATACCCATTGGGGGAGTCATCACTGCATGCAGTGCCCAGGATCAAAGCCAGGTCCTTTCCAGGCAGGTGCTTAGGCTGCTGAGCTATCTCCCCAACTCAATGAAAGGTTTGCGTTGTGACTTGGATCTAGCCTTTTCCCAAAGCCTTAGACACCGATAGGTGAGGCTTTGGGGAGGTAGCTGGATATAAGGTGTATGGTACTTGGATTAAGGGTGTGCAAAATTAGTTCACTGATTTAAATCAGCATAGCAATGGGAGGGGGGCATTTACTGCAGACAGAAGCCCCACCTTGGGTATAAGCTGGCATCATGCAAAAGGCTTGTAGCCTGCATGATTAGAGAGAGAACACAGGCTATTTCCTGCTGCTGCTGCGGCTTGCCTGCTGCATGTAACACCAAGCACTCTTTCTCCTTGGCAATGTACCTCCCCTATGCTGCCCTGCCTTAGAGCCTGAACATGGACCAAAACCTTTACAAAACCGTAAGATGAACCTTTTCTTGCTTACCTTTAGGGGTCAGGCGGTGTGTCTCAGCAACAGGAAGACTGATACAGACAGTTTCCATTAATTTACTTTGAGTCAATTGAAACTGCTATAACAAAATACAATAGAGCGGTGACTTCTAAACAAGTTGAGTTTATTTACTTGAGTTCAACAAGCTGGAAAGTCTATGGTCTTGCTTTCTGTCTTAGAAAGGGCTGCTTTGGGTTGGGTATTCACAGGGCGCCAAAAGCAAATAATTCCTCTCAGAGCATTGATCCCAGTCACAAGGACCCCGTCCTCATACCCTAAAATCTTGCTGCAGTACTGCACTACGCATTCATATGATCATTAATACAACTACTCACTGGCCTCTGTGTTTTTATGTCTGGCTCTTCCAACACTTCCTGGCACTGCTTAACTCAATTTCAAGCTTCCTCTGTTGCCATCATTTTAGCATTTTGCTTTCCGTAAAATTCTGTTGTGTCCAAAATATTTTACTAAGAATGCCATTCACTATTCATCTTGAAATCAACCTCATTTATCAGTTTTCTTCTCCAGTTCCTGGATCAAAGAGCAATTCTGGAGAGAAATTACAAAACGGATTAAATAGATAGGTCCCACTTCAAATACAGGCTGGCAATCCGATCTGGTTGAGAGTCTAGGGAGGATTTCTCATGTATAATATTTGACTAAGAAGTGTTGACTTTGATTTAGGTTTTCTTTAGATCACTGTCTATCACAAATCTCCATGTCTTTCACATTATTTATAAAATTCGCTGAGAAATAAAAGACACTTAAGAGTCTGCCTGTAGATGGGACACGATCTACCATCGCCTTGCATGTACTCTACCTTTGTCTCCAAATTCGTACATTTTTAGGGTCATAAATGAAGCCTAAGTGTAACTCAGAGATTACGTTTAAAATCTTGCTCAAATTTGCATTTTGCATATGTCTGTCAATCCCGTGTACCCCAGCTTTTCACCGCAATACACAGGAAGACTCAGAAAGATATGGAAATTTATGTCATTGACAAACACTATGTCTGGCACATCATTTAGTACAAAAACCTGAAAACAGATGGGTGGGAAATGAGAAAGAAATTGCCAATAGAAAAAAAAATAAAATAAAATGAAAAAAGAAGCAGCCATAACACAAAAAAAGCTACAAAATTATAGCTTGTCATACATTCTGATATCGTTTCATTCAAAAGAAAAATAAAAAGACCGCAATTGTCAACCAACATTGTAACTGGTATTAACCGAAGTATTCAGGTCCACTCGAGTTTTTGCTACTATTATCGTACATAATAATTCAACAGTAAGTTGAAAGTCCCTATCTCAGTGTACATACGTATTGCATATTAATATTTAAGGTATAATATTAATATACATAATGATTTAATAATGCACTGGTATGGATAGACATAGTAACTGTGTACTCCAAATCATGTTTCTCATGGGACCCAAAGTAAACTGAACATTTCTAAAGTCAGGGAATAGTTGGCAGATGCTTTCTCAGGCAATTACTAACAGGTCTTTGTAAATGTTTTTCTTTCTTTTTTTTTTATTACTATTTCTTTCCTATACTCTAATGTGAAATATCTTCCTTTTCTCAAAATATAAGAAAGTTATTTGAACCGAAACGTATTTCAGAGGATAGAGTTTTGTCCCATAGTGAACAGTTTCCATCATTTCTTTTCCAAATAGTATATTGGTTTTTACTTTTTTTCTGATATTTCACAAAAAGTCAATCTTTTCTGGGGGGATAAACTTTTCTTTTAAACATTAATCGTTCAATAGCTATGAAAAAATGGGACCCCGTGCACCTCTTATGTTGGAGTTGTAAGGAGTTAGCGAGCAAAAAGTACTTCAACTTTGTTTGAACAGTAGATCTTTTAAGTCCTTAGAGTTTAATATAGATGGTGAAACATATTCTTCCAACCTGCTAGTGACAGTTCTGTATCTTTTCCGAGTAGAGCCAATGAGCCACTGTGACATATGTTCATCTTTAAGCCACAACACTTACCCAAAACAAGAAACAAGTCTCTCCACTGATAGTTCCACAGAAGCTGCGCACGGCCAAGTGCAGTCTGACTATCACAGGATGGTCCATTAAAGCGCTCCAAGTATTTCTAACATTGCCCGGGTACAATCTGTCTTGACTACGTTTAGACAGCAAAAGCGGCTCTGAAAAACAACTGTCAGCTTACTCACACTTAAGTATAGGCATCGTCAGACAAGTGACTGAAAGGTGAAGTATGATTTAAGATGATGGCAAAGCTAGGCAACGCCAGCAGCCTAGAAGTGTAAGTTTAAACATTCAGCTCAAGGGAAGAGGCAACATTCTTTGTGGACTCCTATTGATTGAGTTTAATTGTAGAAATCCAGGGTCTTCACATGAACATATATTTGGCAGCAGCACTTTTTAAAGTTCCCTTGTGAAAAACCATCTAAATTTGTTGACAAGCCCCTTTGTTCTGAAACCCCTACACTGGGTGATTTATGTGGTTCTGTAGCTGTGGTTCACAAGGGAAAATATTTAATATAAGATATAAAATTTATAGGACTATTTTAAAATATTCACTCAAAGTGTCAAATGCAAGAGTGCAGGAGATCTGTCCACACTAGGAACAAAGAATCCAGCCGAGGATCTGCATCCACAGAAATGTCCTTGAAGAAATGTCCACCTGGAGCCCCAGAGCCCATAACAAGGTCCCTTGGAAATCTGTATTAAGGTTCTGCACTGGAAAGGTCCCAAGATCAATGACCGAAGCCCAAATGGCTGCCCTAGAGGGAGGAAGGATCTGTGCCAGCAGGCTGCAGGACCTGCACATGAGCCAGGAAACAGCACTCAAGACGAAGACCAGCGCTCTCATGGAAGAGAACCACCGCCATCCTCAGCAACAGCAAAGACTCAGCCTCCTCTGATGATGAGAGCGGCGGAGCTGACATCAAGGAACCAGCGAGGCAAGCCCTGCAGGAGGACAGACGGCCCCCCTTCTGTCTTCCCCTCCAGCTCTGCTTTTATGCTGTTGGTGACAGTCCTCAGGTGGGCCTTCCGTACAGCACCAGGCTGATTCAGTTCAGCTGGGTGTTACCAGGGCCCCATTAGTTAATCTACCACATATGTTTTAACCTGAAAATCTACTGCATAACAGATTCTTCAAGTTTCTCAAAAGGAAAAATTCAGAGAACTCCAAAACTAACTCATAATCCAGGGGGAGTAGGATGCCTACTCACCATCTTTCCAAGCTACAACTTTTCAAAACTACTCTAGGAGTCCTATGATTTTTACTTCTGATTTCTGCCTGTACTATGCATTCTAAGTGGCATGTTCCCCACCACTGCATATGTGCCGATTCATTCATCACTCAGTATGCCCCTCCAAAGTTCCACACGGGGGACGCTTCTGTGACTCTCCACATGGATGCCAGAGCCCCGTATGTATCCTCCCAGCACATCACTTTCCTTCTTGTAATTGTGAAATGAGTGGTAACTATTGGTGGACTGCGTGTCTCCCTCGTGAGGCTGTAGTGGATATTTGTACCGAGATGGGCTCGTGGTCATAGAGTACCACACACCATGACACAACCAGTGGTGGCTGGGGAGATAGCTCCGTGGCACAAGTGCGTGCCTGGCAAGTGCAAGGTCATGAGTTCGAACCCTGGTCCTGCAAAATATATATGTATAACCAGTAGTGTACAAGGTATTTAGTATACTAATTTAATACAAAACAACTCTTAGCTTGCAGAAGGGTTGGACTTGTAATTTGCAAACCAGTAAACTAGAAGACTACTAGAGTATTTGCAACACATTATTTTATTAAATTGTCCACAGAACGCTAGTAATTAAAAGAATGCAAGAGCTTGACATTTATCCTCAGCAACGAACTCTCTAATATTAATGCATACGTGTAGACATTCAGAAAATCATTATAAGTGCACTTTTAGTTTTTAAATGTAGTAGGATAAAAACTAAATTTTCCTCTTTATTACTGCTACTATTTTTCTATGATAAAGTAAAATGTTCACCAGGTAACAAAATGTTAATCATGAGCTGAATTCAGTTCTACCCTGAGGTCCCAAGTGCATACACCTTTTGTAGAGAGAGAAATCGAAACATGTTTAATTGACAAAATCGCATGGCATGAATTCATATTTTATTGTGCTGTGTTCTTCAGTGTTACAGCAGCAGGTCTTCACTAAGTTTAAATAATTTACAGTGGATACCTTAATTAGTAATATCCAGTAAACCATCCAGGAGAAAAGCTAATTACTTCGTTGTCACAAGAAATAACAATTTTCCCTACTGTGAAATCTCCACCACTATAATTAGGTTATGTTGTACTTTAGCTTGAAGGAACATAAAAATCCAAGCCAGTTTAGTGCCACTCCAGCGTTCTATTCACAGGATGATGGCAAATTATTGTTTTTGTGGTGGGGCTAAGACATCAATAGGGGATCACCAATAGCTCTTCTCTACCCGATTACATTTGTAGATACTAATATAAATGTAGTTCACATGAAAGAATGGCGGGCTAGCTAAACAATCATAGTTAGACGGATTGATAAAAACTTAGAGTTATTATGAGTAACAACTATTTAAGGAGCAACAATAATTTAGCAGCCAGTAGTACATTTTTAATTTATACCTCTTCCCCTCTAGAGTTGTGTACGTGTGAACTTCAAATATAACCCGCAGTATATTGACTGATACATTCTATATAAAAATAGTGCTGCAGAAAATCTTATGCCAATATAACAAATAAATTCATTATTCAATACTACATTGCCCAAATTGTTTATTAGTATAATCTGACCTATCCTATACAAAGTAATTATACAAAATATTGTCATTCATGTGAAACCAGGTAAAGAAAATTTTAAAAAGCCCTTACCCTTTAAATCCCCCAAGTCATGTTGTAGGTGAGGACTTAATGAAAACGCAGGGTAAAATAACTTCTCTTATATGATGGCCCTGCTGATTCTAAAATAGGTCACCTGTCAAGAGGAGGACGGATGATTTTCTTGCATTCATTATACGGCTCCATCCCTCAAAAGAATCCAATACCTGATACAGTGAAACTGCTGTTCTAATGGCAGTGTGGCTTGCAGAGGTTTTTAGAAGGCAATTTGAACACAAGGAGAGGTATCATGTTCCTTCATATTGTATGTTGAGGGTATGTGTCTTCATGCAAGAACTTTAGTGAGGTCATTTAGAAGAACTCAATGAACGAGTAGCTATGCACTTGCTGACCAGCATACAGAAAATTTACCACCCAGGAACGCGGTTCAAACCCCTTCATAGAGAACCACGCAATGGGCATACGTCCCTATAAATGGAAATACACAAAAATTGGCTGTGGTTATAAGCAACAAGGCCCAACTTTCTTTATTTATTTATTTTATTTATGTACTTGGTACAAGGTCTCGGACTCACAGTGATCCTCCTGTGTTCAGGCTCCCAAGCACTGGTAATACAGACATGTACCACCACGCCCAGTCTCAATGGCTGGCTTTGCCTGCCCCTGGGCCGGGACCCTTATGGCATGTGGTGCCAGGAATCAAACTCCAGTCCCTGTGCTTGCCTAAGCAGGCACTTAGTCACCTGAGCTGTCTCGCCTGCCCTCCACATTTCTTCTTTATATACTATATCTCTATGCTTTTCAAAATGGAAAAAATCTAGGACCTGAATTAAGTAGAAAGCTTCCTTGGGAGCAAGGGAGATAAGGGAAGTTAGTCAATGACCATCTATGGGGATATTCAACAAAACCTATTTGGGCTGGGGAGATAGCTCAGCAGAATAAATGCTTACCTGGCAAGTACAGGGTCCTGAGTTTAATCCCTGGTACTGGAAAAAAAAAAATTGAACAGTCCAGAATGCATTTAGAAACCTTGTCTCAAACCCCACCCGTGTGGACCACTAGGTACACAGTACCTGTTCACAGTTCCAGGCAATCCAAAGTGTAAGTACTTCTCTAAGGGTGCTCCACTGAACCAAAGCTTCCCCTTTATTCTGCCCCCTTTTATTTATACCAAAGGTAGGTTCCATGCAATACTGAATATTTTCATTCTCAAAATTTTGTTGTTACAACACTCTTAGTGTACAGAGATCTGGTGGACTCTTTCCAACTGTTCTGTGTCCCTGCTGTGGGAGGTGAGAAAACCTGTCAAATGTCTAATTCTCTTCTGGTAACATCTGCGCCAACTCAGTGGACATCTTTATTTCATAGATCCCCCCAATACAAAGACTCCATAACTATAAATACAACATACAAACCGTATCAGTTACTTTTTACTCATTGCCGGGACAAATACCGGACACTCAAAATGAAAGAAGGCAAGGTTTATTTAGCTCAGTTTGTGGAGGTTTCAGTTCATACTTCGCTGGCTCCAAGGCAAACGACACAGTTCTCGAGCTCCACTGTGAAGACCGGACTTCCTCTGAAGTGGCATGGCTACGAAGATCAAGCTCCTCCAAAGACCAGGACTTGTGCGAGGAAGAGGAGCAGCACAGGGCCACCCAAAGTCTTACTCTACTCCTTTTTATATACTTTTTGTGCTGAGTCACTCTCAGGTGGCCTGTCAGGCCCTAGGATAGAACCAATCACAGCCTACGGTGGGTCTACTCCCATCCCAGGGCAGGCCCTCAGCATCCTGCAGGATGCAACCCCACAGCCAGCGGAGCTGATCCAGCCAAGCTTCCTCAAGGTGCCACAATGTATCAACTACCACAAAAACACATTTAAAATGATGTCCACCCAGACTCCTTCTGTAAGGTTTTCCACAGAACATTTGACTCTTTTCTTTGTCTGTCTTAATCACACAATGGTCCGATGAATGTTGGTAACTATAAGATAAGGCACTACAGAAACTCAACTCATATAAGCCAGGGAATACCAATCCTATAAACTTCCACTGCTTTACCCATCTGCTCCTATAATAAAATACCTTACATAGGATGATTTACAGAGAGTGGAAATCTATTTCTCTTATTTTGGAAAGGAGAAAGTCAAGATCAAGACCCTGGCATAGTCGATGTCTGAAAGGCTGCTGTTTCCCAGGAGACGAATGCTTGCTGTGCGCTCCCATAACAGAGATGCCAAAAAGGGCTGAGTGCTATCCTTATGTTTTGGAGGACACAGGAAAGCATACAGCTTTCCTGTGCCTCTTCTATAAGACCCATTCAGAAGGCGAAGGCCTCTTGACATACGAATTTCCCAAGATGATTGACATTAAATTCCCCCCAAAATTTACACCTTAACAATAGATTACAAGCTCTGTTGTTTATTTATTCTCTGCAAAATATTCATCCTTTAACACTTCTTCTTACATGTAACATAGGGATAAGCACATTTTATTTATGCATGTTTATTTTTATTTTTTAAATTAATTAATTAATCGAATAGCTGGTGCAGGATCTCTCCCCACAGCTCAGACTCACAGTGTTCCAACTGTCTCGGCCTCCCCAGTGCTGGGATCGCTGGTGTGCACCGACACGTCCTGTGTCAGCGGCTGTCCTGGTGCGGGTCCAGTGTGACATACCATATGGCACTAGGGATGGAACTTGGATCCTTGTGCTTGCCAGGCAGGCAATCAGACTGACGAGCTATCTCCATGGTCCACGTATGTTTAGTAACAAAAAATTTATTGCTACATAAAGAGGAATCGTGTTTACCTTGTATTGTTAAATTTACTGTCAGTGTGACCAAGAGTAGGTATTGGAACATGATGATGGTCATTTATAGTGATTACTTTTGAATAGATGATTGAAGGCAAGTGATCTAGACCCACATTAATATGTTTGGAAGTCTGTGCATTACCATGTGATTCTTCCAAATGTGTGCTTAGGACAAACACACCTGGAGAGGCAGTGGTAGGATACCTGGTTATGAAGCACAAGGTCCTGCCTTTGGACCCTGCACTGTGAAAAGAAAAAAGGTGTGCAAGGTGACAGTTATTCTCATTAACTGGATAGTAGCATTTAAGAATCTGACAAGTCAAAGCGAGAAAAGTAGAATCTAATTATAATTTCATATAATTTGGCGATAATGAACTTGACAATTACTTTATATGTATTTGAAATTTTCCTCTTTAATATTCTAGGTTATGTGCATTCAATTTTTATCCACTTTTAAACTACAGGCTTTAGCAGAAAAATTAGAAAAAGTGTTATTAAGTATTCAAATGTCTTATTTCTTTATTTCTTTCTTTCTTTCTTTCTTTCTTTCTTTCTTTCTTTCTTTCTTCCTTTCTTTCTTTCTTTCTCTTGTCAGCTTCTGCAACTTCCTAGATGCGTTTTGCCTGTGGTTCAGGAACCATTGTGTGTACACCTTGACATGAGCTCAAGTGGCAAGTGTGTTGGACAGATAAATAGTGAAATTCAGTGCTCAAAGTAAGGCTACGGTTGTGGCAATGTTGTTTATTCTCGTATTAGTCAGCATTTTCACGGTTTGCTCTTGGAAGGTAAAACACATGTGTCCCATTCATAGACCCCTATGATTTGAGCCTGGGGCAGGTACAAGGATATCAGCTTCCAATTTTCTCTCTACAGAGTCCCTCAAGACTAAGACCTTCCATCTAAGGCAATAGCTCTCAAAAGATCTTCCAGGAAGTCGTTGTGCCACAGCTTCAGAGAATCACTGTCTTTCTTTGACCTTGTGTTGAGAGAGGGCTTCTCTCATTTTTAGCAAAAAGGAAGTGAAATTCAATTTGGTGCCTACTGGTTTCACACAGACTGTGGATGGTGCAGTGCTTTTGGTAACATTTCTAATGTACCGAATACATCACATTTCCTGCTAATGAAAGTTTTGAATGGGAGAATTTATTTTGGGCTCAATCATAAATGATGCCGAATACATAATACATTACCTTGACCAAATCTTCTAGGATAGTAATTCTGTATTTTTTCTGTCAAACCCACAGAAAGGTTTAGTGTCAAAACAATTCCAGGCCAACTATGTATTTTCTGTTTGGTTCTTATTAAAGAGTTTTCTATATATTTGACAATGTAGAATTCCACTAATATGGGCAAGTAATACCCTTATTTATGCAAATCCTGTATGATACTTTCAATTGGAACTGTACAGGCTCCGATCTGAAGACATACATTTTTCTTTAATCCTGGATTGAACAATAGGTAAAGTATACATTTGCACGATCACAAAAATCCAACGTGCAGACTGCTTGCTGGAGCTACACATTGGAAAAGTGACATTTTACAATGAAAAATCAAATCTAAGACAATCAGACAATGAACTTCCACTCCATTAGTGAATGTTCATATTGTTAACAAGGAGACAACCAGACATCACAGGTCTTTCTGTACCTAATGTGGTTTCTCCGATTTATAGAGTCTAGGTTTTGCAATGATATTTTTAATGAGGAGACATTTTTGAAACAACTCCTCAAATAACACAACCTGCAGCAGTACTTCACCGATATGAACTCTCTTACAATTGTTTTCGCAGACTGCTCACTACCTGTCCCCTCCAGCATTTTTGTTCTCTAATTCAGAACACCAAAATAAAATGAAACTATTTGGGGTATTTTATCCCCAGTTACACCCAAAATATACAGGATAGTTTACAGAGCAGTGTGCTTATAGGAATGACATATCCGAAGATGTGTAGGAAATGCAAGACCCTTGCCATCCAAATTACTATTTCCTAGGAGAGAATTTTCTATAAGCCATACAGCACCAACCACATTAGCATCTATTCAATACTTAAAGAGGACCTTTGGTCACCTCAGACCACGTACACAGCTCCTTAAATTTTGCTTTCTCTTATTTGTGAAGTGCTTGTAGTCCTAATTAGTTCATTTCCAGGGACATCTGAATTCTCAAACAATTTCCCGACTCTTCACACTACATCCCTGTATCCACTTCATAGTTACAAATGCTTTTAGCTGTTTTTTTTTCCTAAAACTGATACTTTTAAATATGTAAAGTTGCTCAAGAAATGTTGAGATATGAACATTTATACTCACCACTAAGCTAATACTTTTTTTGTTTTTGTTTTTCCCTTTTTTAAATACTTTTTTGTTGTTAATCTTTCTAACATAGATTACTAGAATGCCTGAAACATACTTGGAATTTAGCAAAACCTTTCATTCAGGGCTGGGTGAATTAATATACATGTACCTGTTATTGGCTTTCCAAGTTGGGATTACCTATATCTGTGTAGTAAACTTAGACCTTTATTTTTATTTTATTTATTTATTTTTAAGTTTTGGCCAGCTCAGCTTGCCCTGGGGTGGGGCTGGCACTGCATGTGGTGCCAGGGATCGAACCGCAGTCCGGTTGCCTAAGCTTTCCTAAGCAGGCGCTTCAGACTGCTGAACCATATTGCTGGCCTAAACCTTTATTTTTGAAACACCTGGAATCTGGCTAACAAATAATATTTCTGTAGTTATTTAAAAAGGAAGGCTTATGAAATTCTTGTCAAGTAATGTTTTAAATGGCTGGTGAAATTTAGCAACTACTCTTTACTGAATTTGCAGATTTTACTAAAGATAACCAAATGAGAGCCTCATATCAACTTAACTGTTTTACTAAATGCCAATAAGGTAACCTGTTCTAAGAAATGGTATTCAAAGATTTTCAAATTAATAAAGATGACATAATAAAAAAGAAAGAGGGCTAAGGAGATCACTCGGCAGTGTAAAGCGCCTGCTTAGGAAAGCTTAGGCAACTGCAGGGACCACGGTCCCATTCCTGGCACCACATGCTGTACCAGCCCCACCCCCAGGGCAGGCTGAGCCAGCCATAGCAAAAAAAAAAAAAAAAAAAAGGAGGATCTAGGGAGATAGCTCATCCATAGAGTGCCTGCCTGGCAAGTGTAAGGTCTTAGGTTTGATTTCTGGTACTGCGCATCTTGCTGACTCCAGAACTGGGCATGGTGGTTCATGCCTGCAATCCAAGCACTGGCAAGGCTGAGACAGCAGGAACACTACAAGTCCAAACTGCATAGCAAGTGCCTGTATTAAAAAGAAAAATAAAATAACTCACACTAATTCACTATCTAGTAAATGGTTTAAGAGCACATAGTCCCAACAACTGATTTTCTTTTCTTTTTTTTTTTTCTTTTCTTTTAATTTGATACAGGGTCTCACTTTGCACCTTGGATTCACAGCAATCCTCCAGTCTCAACCTGAAACTGTGCCTGGTCTCAGTGGCCAGCTCGGCTCATTCTGGGCAGGGCTAGTGCAGCATGTGGAGCCTGAGATCGAACCCGGATCTTTGTGCTTGTGTAAGCAGGCACTTAGTCCACTGAGCTATCTTGCTGGCTCAGTGTCTTGACTTTCTAGATGATCTGAATCATACTTAGGGAATAGTTCACAAATATTTTCTCATTTGAACATTTTTTTTTTGACTTGCTTATTTGTTTGTTTAACATGTTAGGGACATGGCTCCCAGAGCCATTACACTGAGTTCTGTCCCCAGTTCTGTTTTCATTTTACAATTTTAGTTTTGAAGCAGGGTCTAGCTAGGTTGCTAAGTAGCCCAGGTTTGGCTTGAACTTGCAGTCCTCCTGTCTCAGCCTGCCAGAGAATTGGAGAGGTGTGGGCCATCACGCTTAGCTTGAACACACTCGGAGGTCATCTAACTGTGGACCTCAGTGAAAGCTGGAGATGTAAAGCTGCTATTGTCATCTTCATACATGGTACTAGAGCTTATGGGCTACTCCGACATACTCCAGTAGAGCTTGATATTTATGGACTGAGGGCTACAAAAGACCACTTTAGCAATAGGTGGCTCAAATGTTTTTCTTTATTTATGAATCCACGAGGGAAACATTCTGATACTTGACATTGTATGCAAAGACTTGTCTGTAGTGAAGAGATCTCCCATGATGCCCAACTAAGAAATCTTCTGGGAGATAATCAGGAGGCAGCAGGGCGTGGCGTGCATCGCCTGGGACCAGCCTGGCACCCTACTCGTGTGCACAGGGACAATGTCCAGCTCAGTGTTACCTCTATAGCCTTATTCATCTTGTGGTTGCTGAGATTTTTTTTAAATAATCACTTATTTTGATTTTTAATGTTACTTCAAATTTCAAAAGCAACAAATTCATTTAATGCAGTCAGTGCGCTGGGTCAGCCAAAAGGTGGGGACATTCTGGGGACCATCACACCCGACTGTGCAGCAACGTTCATGGTAACCTTTACCTTCAGCACGCATGGATCGACGTACATTCTTCTCCTTGCTCATGCGAGCATTCGCCACTTATTCTCTAGGACAGAAACTCCTCAGTACAAGTTGGTTTTCCTACTGTAACTATTAATCATTTTGATTGTACTCAAAACCACTCAGCTTCGGATGATAAATTACATAATCAGTCATTTGGCATGGAGTTTTCAATGTTTAATTTTAATTTACCTATAGCTGTTAGCACAATGGTAAACATTCAGGAAGGACAAATGGAATTGTTATTCGGACCCTCACTTTCTTAGCATTTCCCAGATATGTAATAATGTGACTCAAAAGAAAACTTTGGCTTTGTTTTGTCATTTTCAGGCAGGGTTTGCCCTGCACTTCAGTCTGGCCTCAGACTCGCAACAATCCTCCTGCCTCAGCCTCCCAAGTGCTAGAATGACAGGTGTGTGCTACCACACTCAGAAAACAGGAAGGTTTATTATTTCTATTTATTTATTTATTTATTTATTTATTTATTTATTTATTTATTTATTTTTTAATTTTTTTTATGTGTTCGGTAGAGTCTCACCACGCAGTTCTGGCTCTTAGTGGTCCTCCTACTTTCAGCCTCCCCAGAACTGGGATTACGGGCATGCACCACCGCACTCGGTCTCCATGGCCAGTTCAGTGCACAAAGTGTCCTGGTACGGTGGGGTTTGTGGTGCTGAGGATTGAACGCCAGTCCTTGTGCTTGCCTAAACAGGTGCTTAATCTGTTGAGCTATTTTGCCAGCCCTAATTATATTATTTTTAAAGAGTTGAATAGGCAAAATACTTTTTAAATTTTTTTTTTACTTCAGAAAGAGTCTCCAGGGTGTTCAGGGTTTCACTACTACATCAGACTCCTAGTGATCCACCTGTTTACAGCCTCCCGAGAGCTAGGATTACAGGTGCATGCCACCATGCCCAGTCTCAATTGCAGTCTCAGCATGCCCCTGGGGGCAGGGCTGGCACCCCAGGCACAGAGATCGAACCCCTGGCCCCTGCCTACTCTCGTTTACAGATACTTTAATCTGCTGAGCTTTTTGACTGGCCCCTGGACCAAATGCTTGTCCCAAAATGTTTTATGCATTTAGTGGATAAACTTTATATTTATTCAAAGATGAAAAAATAAATTAGCATCTTTCATTTAAATAATAAATATTAATTTTTATAGCAATAAATTGGTATTGGACAGGAACCCACAGAGCTTTTTTCCCAGTCACTAGTACTGAAGGTATCAGATCTGAAAAAAGTGAAATATTTTACTGACAGCCATTCAGATACTTAGTGTCGTTTCCTGGCACAATTCTCTAATTGCATATACAAACACAACCTTAGCAAGGTAGGTAGACACATCTCAGGTTAGTAAACTATTTAAAAATATGTAACTACGATCCTTGGTACCACCACCAAAAAAAAAAAAAAAAATATATATATATATATATATATATATATATATATATATATATATATATGTTATATCATATATTATTTATTAATATTATAATTAAAATATTTACCAATATATTAATATAATACATAATACTATAATATATGTGCATATTTGTTATATTATATATAACTAATTTAACTGATTTTATGTTGTTCTATAAACAATTGTAGGTTTTTAAATGTGTTTTTTCCATAGTAGCAGTGGACTGGACGTACTAGTGACACAGCACTTGGGAGGCTGATGGAAAGAATCACCCCCCAGTTTGAGACCATCCTGTCTACCACACAGAGAGACCCCATCTCAAAACAAACAAACAACAAATCTAGAAACAGAAAACTGTGTGCATTTTGAACTGAGTAAGCACATCTAAAAGCTTAAGGGAAACCATCCACTTGTGGGATGGTCAAATAAATTAAAGCGCCTCTAAGCAGGTACAGTGGCCAGGGTTCCATCCCTGGCCTGTTGTTCCGACCCCACCTCCAGGGCTCCCTGAGAAGGCAATTGAGACTGGACGTGTTGGCGCGCGCCCGTAATCCCAGCTCTGGGGAGGCCGCAAGCAGGCAGATCTGCATGAGTCAGATTTAGCAGTGAGACCCTCAATACCCTGTAGACCCACTTGCCCCATCAGGTAGCAGAATCATACTCTTCACTTAGCAAGGGTCTTGGCCTGATTTCATCGTTGCCAACAAGTCTTTAACATGCTTAAAAGACCATCCATCAGCTCCCTCGATGTTTGTCCCCTGCTTTCCTAACCATCAGCGAATCACACTTTAAGGAAAGAAGGAGCGATGTGCTTTGCAAGAGCAGGCAGGTACTGATTCTGTAACAGTGATTTCCCAGCTGCTGGTATTTTAATTTTCCTTAATCCATTTATACTCCAGCTCACATGTATTACATGTATGGAAGAGGGTGAAAAAGTTAAATAGTAAGAGAAAAATGTGCTTCATTAAGTAGGTAAGAAACATAAAGTTTGTCTTTGTGTCACCACTTTTGTTTTTGGTAAAAAAAAAAAAAAAAATGGAAGAAAAAATCAAAAGGGGCTTAATTAGTGTGAAAAGCTCGTTTTGATTTGAAATGCACCAAATTGCGCAGTTCTTTAGGTTTGCCCTCCCTGTAGTTGTTTGGACGAGTGAGGTAACAGAAGAATAATAGCAGATATTTTTAAAATTTATATAAGTAGGAAAAGAAGTATGCCATCCTTAGTGAAATAAAAGAAACAGGGAGAGAAAGTAGCAGCATTTCAAAGATAGAGAAATAATGAGAGAATAGAAGACTCACATGATGGGCCTGGCCTGACAGCTCAACTGACTAAAGCGCCTGCTTAAGTGGAACTCAGGGGCCAGGGTTCGATCCCCGGCATGTCTGCTGGACACACTGCATACACAGTACTAGGTACATGAAAACAAAAACAAAAACAAAAAAAGACTCAAATGAGGAAATTTCAATATCTTCAAAGTTCTAAACTCTCTCAATTCAGATGTTCTTTGCAACCATATTCCAATTTTTGGAAAAGTTATTATTGTCTTTTTTCCAGATAAAATGAGCTAAATTTTTTACCAAAACCATTGATTTTCTTGCCTTATGGTTCTTGAAAAATAGGTATACTTTAAAATATGGTCTTCAAAATGGCTGATCAATATTAAAATTACAGCCGGGCGTGGTGGTGCACGCCTGTAATCCCAGCACTCGGGAGGCTGAAGCAGGAGTACTGGTGCGAGTTCGAGACCAGCCTGGGCTACAAAAGTGAGCTCAGGACCAGCCTCAACTGCATAGCGAGACCCTGTCTCAAAAAGACAAAAAATATATATATATATTAAAATTACATATTTATTATATAAACATATATTCATTAAACACATGAATATTTGTTAATTAAACATATATATATATATGTATATATTCATGTGTATTCATACTGGTTAGTGATACTAAATAGTGTTACTGATATTTGCTTTCTAGGAGGTACACAAATCCTAATTTTTTGGTAAAAAAATGACAATATTATTCAAAAATACTAAGGGCAAGTAAATATTTTATTTATTTATTTATATTTTTTAAATTACGTTTTCCCCAATCCACCCCATAGTAAATTGTTTTTCTTTGTCTTTCTTTATTTTTTTTTCCCAGTGCCAAGAATCAAACTCAAGACCTTGCCTGCGAAGCACAGAAACTGCTCACCTAAATCCTTGCCCCCTAAGAAGTTCTAAGTGTGAATCACAGAAAACATGAAAACAGCTGCTAATATTTATTGAATGTTTCCTATAGGTTCAGCTTATGCTTGGTGTACAAAGAACAATTTTGAAATAAGAAAACTGAGCCTGGATACAACATAGCGTCGCTAAACTGCTAGGTCTAGACTCAAGCAGCCCGAGTTTGGATTCTGTTTAGCAGTGAGGCTGTGTAGTATGGAGCAGTCCTGCCCTGCTCCTGGAGCCTCAAGAGCTCTTGCAGAAGGATTCAGCCCGTTCCTGGGTGCTCACATCCTGTTTTCTTCACTCTAGAGTTTGAAGGAATTTTAATTTTTGTTACTTCTAGTTAATAGCAGTTTAGCATTTTGTGAAAATTGATCAAGTAGCCAGAGCACTCACTTTTCCTGGTCCTCCTGCTCCCCCTCCTCCTCCTCCTCCTACTTCCCCCCTCCCTCTCCTCCTGTTCCTTCTCCTCTTCCTCCCCCTCTTCTTCTTCCTCCTCCTCCACTTCCTCCTCATCTTCCTCCTGCTCCTCTTCTTCCTCCTTCTGCTTCTCCTTCCCCTCCTCCTCTGCTGGGATCTTTGCACTGAAATCATCTCAAGTCGCTTATTTGTTTGCTTGTTTCATTATTTTTGAGAGGGGATCTTGTCAAGTTGCTAAGTTGCCCCAGGTGGGTTCCAATTTGCAATCAGCCTGTGTTGGCCTCACAGAATGCCACGATTATAGGCATGCACCTAGTGAGAAGATGCACGATTCTAAAATACCTACTTATTTATAGAAACTTTCTTTTCACAATCTGAATGTCTATCCGCCTAAACACACACACACACAGACATACAAATGTCTCTCAGCTCCTAGCTGTTGGCACGAAAAGAAGGACATTATCCAGGCATTATTTCCTCTCAGCCCTTGTCAATCACCCGGGCTTCCTGCCTGTGTTGTGTAACTGAGACTACAGTGTGTGCTGGGCTCCTAGTCTCTAGCGCACCTGGGCCATCCGTCACCATTCTAACTTCATGTTCTCATTGCATCTGTTCAAGATGCACAGTCCACCCAGCTTTTTGGATAAGTCCTTATTACTCATAGACAGTAACAGTTTCAAACAACTTTTTGTCAGTTGCTGTTCTATTGTTCACTATTATATCCTTATAAGGAACGATATTGAAGAAAAGAGAGACCCGTGCAATTCACTATACATTTTCTCTCAACAATCAGTAGAGCGCTCCAGTGTGCATGCCCTCTCTAAAATTCATGTTGAAATGTAGCAGTGTTAAATAAACACCAAAGCAGTGTTAGCAAGCAGTAGGGATGAGAAGCCTATCATGTCTTAGCCTTCGTCAATGCTTTCACAATATTAGGGAGCTGGGTTGGCTCCTAGGAAAGGGGGCTGTTATGAAGTGATGTTAGCCTGGTCTTGCACCCGCCTCTTGAAAGTGCTTGCTTCGTCCTTCCATCATGACCTGCCCAGGGTCACTGTGCAGCTCTGGGACTTCTTAGACTCCAGGAGTACGAGACATTTCTCTTCTTTATAAAACATGCAGTCCAGGCTCCAGTATTCTGAGAAACATGGAAAAGCCTAAGGCAAACAGCAAACAGTATCAAATCAGATCAGTGAAGTTTTGACCAAAATATGCACATAAAAATAGAAATAAGTACTAAACACCAGATGCTGCTCAGATGTTCACAGTGTGCAGGCTAAAGCTGCCTGTCTTAGTTACTCTTCTCTCATTGCTGGGACAAATATCTGACACTTAAAGTGAGAGAAGGAAAGATTTACTTAGCTCCCAGTTACTGGAGGTTTCAGTCCATATTCAGCTAGTTCCAAAGCAGACTGGCACATGGAAGAGGGCAACCTTCCACTGTGGTAGCTAAGAGCAAGAGAGCAGTGAGTGGTAGCAGCAGCTCAAGCAGCTAACATCTCTTCCTATCTTACATTGAAATGCAAATCACTGCCCCAGGGGAGGTGCAGTGCCCATTTCCACAATAATCAATTACAAATTCCAGAGGCTCCCCCATGACTGCATGAGGTTTTAGGGGGACACCTATACACAAGCCATAACATTCGGCCCCTGGATCCCCCAAAGACTCAGGCACATCCCTTTATGCAAAAGACATTCTAGTCCATCTCTACGAGTTTACAGTCCCAACAGTTTCAGCATTGCTGAAGAGTCCAAGTCCCAAGTCTGTATGAGCCTCTGTAGAAATGAAAATTTAAACACATTCAACATTCAAAGGACACGAAACAAACATTAACCTTCCAGAATATACTTACAGCAGGATACTAAGCATTAGGAACAGCTCAAGTCCAAAGTCCAGAAGGGCCAATTTTAAATCCCGTAGGTCCTTGTGGAACATCCAAAGCAATCCGTGGCAAATTGTAAGCTCCTTGTGGCTCTGTCACTATGGCATTCATGGTGGTAGTTACCATGGTTTCTCTCTTAGGCCAGCTTTGTTCCCACTTTGCCCAATCCACATTCTTGGCCTTTCCAAACTTCTGGGGTTTCCACTGAATAGGCTTCTCACTCAAAGCTTTACATGCTGCCCTCTCAGGGTCAATCTATCTGGCCTCCCAGGCTTTTTTCTGAAATCGAAGTGGAAGCCTTCATAACCTCAGAACTCTTGCTTTCACATTGCACCTAAAACCACTGCCACATAGATGATGTCAAGGTCTGCTACCAGCTGGAGCAGTAGCCAGGCTTCTTTCTCTCTTCTCTGTAAGGGTCGAGTGCCTGGATTGCTGAGCACTCTGACCCTGGTTCTGGGGAATAAATTCTCCATGCTGCCACCATTCTGGAACCTGGTGCTGCTGCCATTCTGGAGCGAAGGGCTCAGAGGCTTTCCCCTCAAGGCAAAGTCCCTGACCTTTGCAATTCTGAGGCTGCAAAGAATGGAGAACTGCCACCTCCTGTGATGCTCTCAGGCCATCTTTTCCATTCTCTGATTCCTTCTCAGCAATGGAAACCTCTCAGCTCTTCACAAGCAGAGGACTTCTCCAAACCTTCCCTATCTCTTCCCATAAGCCATTCTCAAAAACTTATAATCCACATGGTCAGGTTAGTCATAGCAATGGCCTCACTCCTGGTACCAACTTCTGTCCTAGTTGCTCTTCTCTCCTTGCTGGGACAAATACCTGACACTCAAAATGAGGGAAGGAAAGGTTCATTTAGTCAAATTCCAGAAGCCGCCCCATGACTACAAGAGGTTTTGGGGGGAAAGCTATCTGCAAACCATAACACTGCCTTTGGGAGGACCATTCAGACAGGAGCCAAGCACCCTTCTGCATGAATTCTGGCTATGTTTCACTTGGGCCAATGAATTGATCCTCCTGAGCTTCAGTTCTACAGAAAAAAACATGGACCATTCCAGCAACCATGTTTCTGCCATACTGTAATGTAGTATGACCAACCTCGTAAGTCCTGACTAAAATTACCAGGAAGCCACATGTGGCTTGTTTTGTTTTTGCCAAACTGCAAGGCTACCATGGTGTCTATGAATTTGCTACTTAACTCCCATTTTCGCCTAAAAAAAAAAAAAAAAAAAAAAATCAGAGATCTGATTCTGTCTGAAGTCATTCACCAACATGCCCTATGTGAAAGAATTCTTTGTCCTATTTTGTGAAAACAAAATGTCTCACAGGTTCTGATCCTCTCTCACAGTTTTGATCTCCAGCACAGCCTACACTTCCACAAGTAAAATTCTGGAGCAGAAAATATTTGTCTATCAAAATGACCTTACTTTGGACAAAATCAGGAGTATATTTTCAGAGGTACAAGATGACTGTCCAGACTATGGAGGTACTGAGCCATGCTTTTCTAGCCTAAAATGTCAAAATCTTCCATTATAGTTAAGAAGATTAATATAAAAGAAGGTCACATGCCAACATTCTGGTTTATGAGGATATATGGTCTGCATTAATCTAAATAATTGAAATTTTGGTGCCTTCCTCAGTTCTTGTGATATAAAGGAATCATCATCTAACAGGGTGAACTTGATAGGATTTTTTTAAAATGAAGACAGTTTAAAATGTGAATTATTGTATATGAAGAGATAATTTAGCATTTCCAGAATTATGTAAATGAAAGATATAAATAAATGATATATCCTCAGATCTTTTTTTTTTTTTGAAATTTAGGAGCTTAGATATCTCAACTGTCAAAAAGTTTCAAAACTAAAAATAAAAAGCTATAAATTGAAAACTTTTATTTCAATTAGTATAAATAATGTGAACTTTGTATAAAGGCATGTCATTTTCAAATTTATTGTGGATTACCAAAATCCTAGGAGAGAAATATGTTGTGATTTAAAATGTGATACATTTTACTCCAATCTGAAGTGGCACATAGATAGCCTAACACTAATGACACTAGAATTACACTGGTCCTTTTCAGACTTACATGGGAAATTATGCACAGGATATATTATTACTAAGAGTTCATAAGAAATACTGGGGACACTCACCTGGGGCTCCCCTCCTGTCTGCCTCTCAAACAGGAGCTTTCTTTCTCTCGATAAATATGTTCTGTTCATTAAAAAAAAAAAAAAAAAGAGGAACTCATAAGAAATTGATTGCAAAAGTTCTTGAATATTAAAGCCAAATTTGCAAAAATTGTAATAATTTTGCAAAATCATAATAGTATTGGCTTAGTAGGGATAATCTTCATTTCATTGCTAATTTTGATTTTTTTTCATTCATGTATTTGGTACCGGGTCTCACTAGGCAGCTTGAACTCATAGAAATTCTCTTCTTTTCAGCCTCCCCAGTGCTGCAATTACAGGCGTGGATCACCACGCACAGACTCTGTCACCTGCATGGGGCACCTGGGGGGCGGACCCAGTGGGGGAGACAGGACCAGGGATTGAACCCTGGTCCCTGTGCTTACCAAAGCCGTGCTCAGTCCACTAAGCTACCTCACCAGCCTGAACTTTGATATTTGTGTACAGGGAAATATAAGACTAAAGTTATTGTTAAGAATTTAAAATGAGGGGCTGAGGAGACAGCTCTATAGCACAAGTGCCTGCCTGGCAAGTGCAAGGTTGTGAGTTTGAACCCCGGTCCCGGAAAAAAAAAAAAAAAAAAAAAAAGAATTTAAAATGAAAATATGTGAAGGTGTTATTGACACACAAACTGTTTGGATAAGTTTTATCTAATATTTAGCTCAGAAATAAAACCAAGATAAAGCAATATGTCATAACTCTCCATGAGTCATATTTTCTTATTCAATCATATTTAGTTAGCATTTGTTGTCAGAGCTGTTAGCAGCTATTTTTTTTCTCAAAGTGGCACTCATACTCAAACCACTTTAAAGTACATAATGCCAACTAACTCCATTTCAGAGTAACACTGAAAATGAAACATTCTGCTGCTTATATGTAGCCACAAGAAACTGTTTGCACCCTTGCTAAATTTCACTTGCACGGAGGTGGTGCAGCTCTCTGGCATAAAGCAAACGTCCAGGACCTTAGAGTTGTAGCAAATGCCGACCGCCACCACTCCACTGCCAGATATCAGCAAAGCAACCTGGGCTTTGTCACTTCCACTTTATGAGCCTTGGTTTCTTTATAAAAGAGGAATAATAGCTTGCCCTTTAGCTATCTGATTTTTTGGACTTTAAAGGATATGATAGAAAGGACTATTAATATTATAATGTGCTCTGCTTTGGTTTTGTTTCACATGCTTTTATGTAATTTTTTTCATAGTTTTTTTTTTTTATTTCACTTGTCTCTTTGAGACAGGGTTTCACTAGACAGCTCAGGTTGATCGTAAACTCACTTTGTGGTCCAGGCTGGCCTCAAAGTGGCAGCAATCCTCCTGCCTCAGCGCCCTCATTATAGGATTACAGATGTGTATCACCATACCTGCCTTCACATTGGTTTTAATGCATTTAGTACAGAGTCTACATGGTTTCACTACACAGATCAGACTCAGTGATTCTCATGTTTTCAGCTTCAGTGGTTCTCAAGCTTTCTAATGCCATGACTCCGCAATACAGTTCCTCATGTTGCAGTGACCCCAAACCAAAAAATAATTTTGGTGGCTACTTCAAAACTGTCATTCCAAATAAATAACATTTTCTGATGGCTTTAGGAGACCCCTGTGTTGTGCTCATTGGACCCCTGCTGGGGTCTCGACCCACGGGGTGAGAACTGCTGCCTAAGTGTTGGGATTATAGGCACGTGACACCATGCTCAGGCTCAATCTCCATCTCAGCATGTCCCAGAGGGGGGGCTGGCCCAGAGTGCTGGGGACTGACTCCCAGGCCCTGTGCCTGCCTAAGCAGGCACTTGAATCTGCTGAGCTATCTGGGCAACCCCTCCCATGCTTTTAATATAAAGTTATTAATGAAAACAGATATAATCATTTACAATGTTGGACATGAATTCTGAATTGATATTGAATAACTACAACACTAGAAAGAGTGCTTAAGATCACTTAAAAAAATAGGCTTGTTAAAAATTGTATTAATCGCCGGGCGTGGTGGCTCACGCCTGTAATCCCAGCACTCGGGAGGCTGAGGCAGGAGGATCGGTGTGAGTTCGAGACCAGCCTGGGCTACAAAATTGAGCTCAAGGCCAGCCACAACTGCATAGCGAGACCCTGTCTCAAAAAGACAAAAAAAATAAATAAATAAATAAAAAATAAAAATTGTATTAACTTTAATAAGAAAGAAATAAGAATGAGACAGTTTCAAAACATGTTAGTAGGACAGCCACAATAATTAACACAATGTATATTGTTGTCTTCTTAGTAGTTGTTCTCAGTGCCAGATATAGAAATGATAACTTTTCTGAACACTATTAGTACAAATATTTCTTCTCATTGTGTTATTATATAATCTAAAGCATTTCCTTAAGGTTAGTGGATCTATGTTGAACAAGTTAACGTGATACTTAAAGCAGGGTGGACGAGTAAGTGTGAATCAAATTTATTACTGTTGAAATAAGTGCCCAGTACTCTTACAATTTTCATGGATAATAATTTTAAAAATTTACTCACATAAGACATGGTTTTTATATGTGTAAAGCTCATGTTTCACAGATGATTACTGTACATTTTTCTACTGAGTTTATTTTGCATCAGTAGCATGTCAAGATGAACATTTTACAAATCTAGAAATACTTTACTGGTGAGAAACTGTACTCCTTAGGAAAAATACTCCTTTAAGAAAGAAGCTCAGTGAAAATTGAATCACATTTATAATGACAAACAATGTTATTACAAAAGAAATGCACTTAAAAATTCCTTGTAATATTTTTAAAATCACATCTGTAAACCTGTAGGGCTGATCCTTTAACTCCAAACTTATAGAAAAAGAAATTTTGGATTTCTAAATAATCCTGATGACATTAATTAAAAAAGACACTTCTTATTTAATGCGTCAAGGCCTAACATGCTTCTCAACTTTTTCTACATAAATTCTTTCCTATGAGGGTTTTGCTTCAGGATAGTGAAGCTGAAGGTTTTACCTTACCTCACTTATCTTTAAAAAAATTCTGAAGAAAATTGCTTATTTTGATCAGATAGAATGATGCAAGATGCTGTGTGTGCTACAAAATGAATCTTAACATCTTTATAATTTAAGTTCCTTTGAACAAAAAAGAGCTCATTCAGAGGCCTCATGCTTGGTTAAAAGATATGTGGCTTATATGTATATGTAGAATTTTACTTGTGGGTAGGTATGTTTGTTCAAAATAATCTCTTATTAATTAACATCCTCATATTTCTTTACTCATGCTCCGTATATATAATTATTTGATCATTAGATTGCTACTTTAAATAAAAGCCTTATGATATGAAACAAGAAATCCTTTCTGTCTTGGCTATACATGGTTAGCATATTGAATTTCAAGTGCATAGTGCCAGGAATCATCCTTTTTTAGCTAGACATCTGTTATTATAGAATGGGCTAAAATTAATACAGTATAACTAAATTACAAATATGTATTTTGCTTCTTACAGAGAGTTAACAATAAAAAAGTGTAATTTTTATTGATTAAAAGCAGTAAAATCCCTGTTTCAATCTCTTGTTTGGCCCTCGTCACTTATAATTTGTGCAAATGATCTACCCCGTTATTTTCACCATGTGGGACATGGAGCTGCGAGCCCTGCGGAAAGCCCTATTAGTGCTAAATGAGAGAGAGCTCATGGAACCGTGCTGCCCAGGGGATGGAGTGTGCCTGGACCCCTGTGACATGAGGGGTTGAGGCAGGAGGACTGCAGGTCCCAAGACAGATGAGTCAGTCTTGGGAGTTCCTGTCTAAAAATAATAATAACAGAGGCCCTGAGATGTAGCTCACCGTGGACCTTGAGTCCTTAAGATTTATTCAAGGTGCCATCCAGATAATAAAACCAGAAATAAGTTTAGAAAGTAAAATGCTGTCTTGCAAATTTTGCTCTACAGAAAATGCTAGTTGTTGTCAACGCACTGGTATTAGGCACATATTAGCTAGTCAACACAACAAAGGCAAAGAAATAGAAACTATTATGGCATCTTGAATTAACAGGATTACATCTGCCCAACTCCAGCCAAAGAAGAAAGAACTGACCTTAGAACAAAGCGACTCAAGAACCACAATTTTCTGCTGCTCCATAGAAATGTGAGGGCACCATGCCAAAGCCCTCAACCAAACAGCTTCCCGTCTTGTGAAAGTCCTGACCTCTGTAATCCTTTAGCTCTTGTCTCAATATTAATACTTTAAAGCCCTGCTTAGTTATGTTTTTATTCGGAGAGGAACATTGACTTTATTTATTAACTTGTTTCTGTGGACATTTTGATAGTGTTTTAATTGACTGCCCCAAGTCATGCTACAAATTTCAGGTTATAACCTAAGGTTCACCGGTCCTTGTTTCCTGAGGAAACTGCTTCCTACAGAACCTGCTGTGATGCTACAGAAATGTGTAGGACTTCTAAAGCTAGGCCTCATATGGGATACCATGTTCACTACAATTAATATTTCAAACATCAAATTATTAAGATTAGCAGAGAAGAAATACAAAAACACCCTACTTGTTTTTATTTTCTGGTAGGGAATAGAAAGAAAAAAGCAATAAACTAGTTAAAAAGTATGATGTGGTAAGGGGGCAGTGGAGCATAACAAACCAGAGAAAAGATGTGCAGCCGAGATCCTAGAGATTCTAGAGAGTTCTTTCTGCGTGGTCAGAAAGAACCTTACTGCACGCAAGGTTTGTTCGTAAAAAGACCTCAAAGATGTGGCAAGGACAGGTGGCTGTATGCAGAGGAGTCTGGCTGACAGCAGGATTAGCAGGGGTGCAATGTACATGTAGGACCATGTCTGTTATTCCAGAGGCACTGCAAGAAAGTTGCTATACAATAGTCAGAAAGACAAAAGGAGATGAGTCTGATGCAGTGATGAAGAGTGCATGTGGAGTTTTACAACTGTATGGGATTTGCTTTTTTACATTGAGTGAAGTGAGAAGCCATTTGCTGAGTAGGAATGGTGAGATAGCTCAGCGGACTAAGCACCTGCTTAGGCAAGTGCAGGGACCGGGGTTCAACGCCCCCACCACATGTTGAAAAAGCCAAGTGAAATGCTAAAGGAGCATTTTAGTTTAAAAAATTCAGAATGTGTCACTATGTGTAATTGTCTGAAGAAATACTTTCTATACTGTTAACAATTTGGGCATGAAGAAGAATTACAGATCTGAATTTTCATTATTGCTTCCCACAGAGTTTTGTATCTTGGACTTTTAAACATATTTAAAAGTTTTTAAAATTAATAAAGCTCTAAATGATATTAGAATATAATGAATATGGCAAATGTCCACTTACATAATAAGCGAAACAAAACTAAAAAAATCACTTAAAAGCATATTACAGAGGCAAAATACTAATGTTTGTATTATATAAATGCTTTGACGAAAAGAAACACATGATTAGCTTCTGTGTGGTATTTTCTTCTCCAGGGTTAAACTTTTCAGTCCTTGTGGATGTCTAGATTACTGTGAGGATGCCCAGTGAAAGTCTAGAGACGAAAGATGCATACATATTTTGTAATCAAAAGTTTAGCAATATTTATAGCATTGTCCTTGGTGTTTGTGTGTGTGTGTGTGTATGTGTGTGTGTGTGTGTGCATGCAGAGCTGATCAGTGTACAAAATAAAATTGCCGTCAAGCCCAAATAGCTCTCAGTCCTCTGGAGACACACAACTGGTTCACTTCAGTTGGCTGACTTCAGCTAATCATATCATGACACGATGATCAGTCAGGATCACTTGGATGCACACAAGATTGAAGCTGTGTCCATGATGTTACTACATCTATGTGGGTGTCCTTTTAACTTTAACAAATATTTGTTGAGTTGTTTTGAATTACATACCTTGTCTTACTGAAGAACATGGGAAATATTTTAAAGAAAGTAACATTGGCCTCTATTTTTTTTTGTATTTACTTTTATCTCCACTTTTTCAAAATTTGGGTTTATATTAGCACGTATTTGCAGGACATGGCCCATTCCTTATGAGTGTGCATACAGTTACGTAGCTCACCTTTAAGTTTTGGTCTGCTTCCCTCAACTCCTTCCCCCGCCATCCATTCCTTGCTTCCATTCCATTTCATGAAAGATCCAGCTCTCTCTTTCCTGCTGTCTGTCTTTTACATCTTACTCCATCCGTGCACAATTTATCACAGCTTAGCTGTGCACACGTAAGAAATCAGGGTCGCTCAGGGAATTGAGAAAGAAGCAGGAATGGACAGTTAAACAGGAATAAGTGTTAGTACAAACACTAGCTTTCACCCTTTGTGATAATAAAATGAGAGCCATATAGTTATTTGCCATTTTAAATAATTTGACTACATAGTAGTACCAAATAAGAAAACATACAGGTTGGCTGGAGGAGTTTGTATACTGGTCCCCAAGAAAAAAATGATCAATGGATTTATGGCCGAGTTCTGTAGTCTTCATTATCTTTGGTTTTCAATATTTTACTGAGCACAGACTTTGTCTAGTGATCGCGGTGTCTTTTGAGTCCCAGGAAATCAGAACACAAAGGCAAAAATCTTACTGGCAAGAATTTTACAAATTTCATTGATCTCCTAGAAGCAAAGGATGCCAAGGGAGCATGCAATGTAAAATAACTCTTTTATCATAATTTGACAGATGTCTGTATGGCATAAAAAAGCTTCTTTAATATTCCACTACAAAATAGTATCTTTAATATTTACTGCTAGGTTAATAATTGGCCTAAGAAAAGACACAGCAGAAATAATTGAACTATAAAGGAAACTCAAGAAAAATGTCTCCTTCCTATACCTGGGTGAATTATAAATGCCTAAGTTATTCTACATATCTAATGTCTCAGCTACTTCCTTCATTTGTGGTACAAAATGTCTGACTCTCAGAAAATAAGGATGGAGATGCTGATTTTGGCTCATATGTCAGGGTATAGTCTGCTGGCTCCAAGTCTTGACAGCACAGCACAGAGGCGTGGCAGGGAAGTAACTGCTTACCTCAGGGCAGACAGGAAGCAGAGAGTCAAGTCCAGAAAAGAGCTGGCTAGGGAAATCAACTCTTGTAGGTCATAGCCCAGATCTTCGGACCAGACACGGCCTCCTGCTGGCAAGCCAACTAGCAGCCCACAAATTTCAGTAATTGCTCCAGAACCCCAGGTATGGCTGCATTATGCCTTCAGGGGAATTTTTAGATATAAACCTTAAACCCTAGATAGTTAGGGTTTTTTTTTTTTTCTTTTCTTTTCAGATTCATTGTTTTAAAATTAAACTATCACCACAATTAAACCTCTAACACTGTAATTATCATTACAATTCCATAAAAATTTTTATTCTCAAGTTGGAAGACAGCAATTCAAATATCATTACAGAAACAACTGAAACTATTCATGTTGACCCACCTTCTTTAACTGTTTTTTAATGAAGATAGATGGGTAATTATCTCAATGTCCAGACCTCAGTTTCTCTGTAATGTGGAAATGAATTTGAACAGTCTATTCTTAAGGTTTCTAGTTCTTCTGCCCTTCCTTCCTTCCTTCCTTCCTTCCTTCCTTCCTTCCTTCCTTCTTTCCTTCCTTCCTTTTTCTTTGTATTCATCTTTATTTTATTATTATAAAGAGTAAAAACAAATAGCATTCCCACATCTTGTGCTCTTTATTACTATTATGAGGACAATATGCAGTATGTCAACTTTTAAAAAATATTATTTATTGAAAGGGTTGATGTTTAATCGTTTGATCAATCTTATACACCGATATCTATTAATCTAAACTGATCTGATGATGAAAATATGTAATATTGCCATTGTTAAATTTTTCTGGTTTGGAAATTCTGTACTATATGTTAAAAAAATAGCAGAAACAAAGACAGAAACAGAGTAACAAGAAACAGTACAAATGGTAGAGTTTCAAAACAATAATAAAAATTTAACCATCAGTTTTTGAAACAGCAATGAATGTTTCACTCTATACGCTACTATCTATTCTGAGCAGCCCCGTCGAAGACAGCAAAGTGCAGTGCAAACACCACGACTGAAGACCTCTCCTCTTGTTCTTCTGAGTGTCTGCCATCTTTTCTTATTTTTTGTGGATTCTATGTCTTATGAATACATCTCTGCACTATATAATAATTACATTCAATGTGGGGAATTTGTACATGTACATAAGAAATATCTATTCTCTCCCCCCTTTTCCTAAGACTCCTGCCCATCTCTTAACCCCTTTCCTAGTTGAAAAGGATTCCTGTGCTTCCTATTGCTCATCTTTCACTTTGTTCTTTATTTGTATGACGCGGTACTCATCATCGGAGAGGCCATGTGACAGTTAAACATGTCTCACTTCTAGCACTAGGCTTTGGGCCTGAGACTGCAACCATGTGAGTTCCAAATGACTCCCATTTACCCTTCATTGTGGGAGAGGAGTACATCATCGGAGGTAAATATGATGTTACCTTGACCCATTCACCTGGTGATGGGCATAGAAGCATTTTCCAAGACTTTGCCATTAAGAATTATGCTGGCAGAAGGACAGTTACACATGGGTCACTGTAATATGACATCTGTAACTCTTGGGCAGACGCCTATTAGAGAAATAGTTGAACTGAAAGGAGTTTCTACAGTTAGCTTTTGGAATAATTCTCACATTGATTTTCATAGTGGTTGTATTAATTTCCATTTCCACCTGGGTTTCTTTTTCCCTTGCAGTCTTACCAGCACTTATTAGTTGATTTCTTGATGATAGGCATTCTTTCTGGAGTAAGATGAAATCTCAGTGGTGTTTTAATCTGCATATCTCTAACGGCCAGCATTGTTGAGCACTGTTTCATGTATTAATTGGCCATTTGTACTCTTCTGAGAAGTGTCTATTCACTTCAGTTACTCATTTTTGAATGAGTCTTTTATGCTGTGGATGCTAAGTTTTATTTTTGTTGTTGTTGCTGTTGTTGTTTCAATACAATATATTGTTAGAAGCTGCCCAAGTGGTACCCAGAAAACATTTTTTCCCATTTGGTAGGTTGTCTCATTTCTCTGTGGTTGTTACCTTTGCAAGGCAAAGGCTTTAAATTTGACATGATTCCATTTGTTGATGCTTGGTACCGTTTCTCAGGTTATTATGGCTCAATTCAGAAAGTGTTCTTTCCATATAGTTTTACAGAATTTTAGGGTTTGTGTCTTCCAGCAAACAAACAATTACTGTTTTAACATTTACAGCATTGATTCATTTTGACTTTAGCGTAGTGCGTAGTGAGATAAGACATACGGCTTTAGACTCAGGTTTTTATATGTGGATAGCTAATTTCCCCAACAGCAGGTATCTCTTCTCCTTCTCCTGTGTTTGTTTCTGATGATTTGGCAGAGAGCAAATACCAGGAAGCACACAGACTGTTTCTGCATTCTCTGCTCTGCTCTGTCAATTAATTTCCACAGTATTGTGGTTGCTATCACGGTAGCTTTGTATATAACTTCAAATCTGGGGTGATACTCCTCCTGCTTAGATGCTCAAGATTGTTTTTGCAATTTTGGGTCTCTTCTGGTTGCTCGTGAAGCTTAGGATTGTTTTCTGGGAGGGATGCTGTTGTGGTTTGATTGGGCTTTACTTAAGTATGTCAGCTTTGGAAATACAGTCGTTTTGTCTATATTAGTTCTGCCAATCCAAGAGCAGTCTGTATGTTTAGGTCTATTTAATATCCTCTTCCATATCCTTTTTTCAGAGAGCTGTAGTTTTTATTGTAGAGGTTTGACACTGCTTCAGGTTAATTCCCAAGTTTCAAATTTATTTATTTATTTTTTTGACACAGGGTCTCACTATGCAGCTCAGACTCACAGTGATCCTCCTGTCTCAGCCTCCCCAGCCCTGAGATTAACAGGCCTGTGCCACCATGCCTGGTTCTTGGGCTAGCATAGCATGCAGTACTGGTGATGGAACTTGGGACCTTGTGCTTCCTAGGAAGGCCTTCATGCCATCAATCTATCTCCCCAGCTCCCTACTTAATTATTAGTGCTGCTTCGGATTGTATTGTTTTCCCAATGAGTTCATTATTGATGTACAAAAAAGTATTAACCATATGTGTACATCATGCTACATTTCTGACTTCAGATATCCTAAAATTCTTTCAGTAGAGTTTTTAGTTCTTCTGTCTAAAGATCATGTTATGTGCAAATAGCGTTAATGAGGCTTCTCCCTTTCCTGTGTGTGTCTCTTACTTTGCTTCTCTTGCCTGATTGCTTTGGCTAATATTCTGATGAGTATTTTGAAGAGGAGCAGTGATAGTGTACATCTCTTTGTTGTTCCTAATTTTAACATTAAAGATTTCAGTTTATCTTCATTTAATGTGACATGAACCATAGGTTTGTCATAAATGTCCCTTAACAGATTGAGATAACATTCTGCAACTGGTTTCCTCATTTTTTCGAACCATGAATAGATGTTATATTTTGTCAAAGCTTTCCATAAGGCCATTGAGGTGACCATGTGATTTCTGTCCTTGCTTCTACTTGTTATTGATTTGTGTATGCTATGCACCCTTTTATGCTTGAGATAAAGCCTAATTGATTATGATAGATGATTTTTTTGATCATTTATTGTGTCCTTTTCATAGGTACTTTGTTGAGGATTTTGGTGCCTAGGTTTATTAAAGATTTTGGCTTGTAATTCTTTTTGTTGCTTGGACCCTTTTTTGTCTCTGGATTCAGAGTTAGGTTACCTTACAGGAATTGCTTTGGAGTCTTGTCTTTAAATTCATTAAAAGCTTTGAGGAGTACTGGCTTCAGATCTTTCTAAGTATCATAGAATTTAACAGTGAATCCAGGCCGGCCAGATAGCTCAGTGAATTAAAGCACTTGTTTAGGTAGACACAGGGGCTGGGGGTTCCATCTCCAGCCTGCCATGCTGGCCTCTCCCCTGGGGCACACTGAGACAGTGAGGAAGACTGGTTGTGGCAGCTGTAATCTCAGCATTTGGAGGCTGAACCAGGACAATCACAACAAGTCTGATCTGTGTAGTGAGACCATGTCAGCCCTGTACTATGTACATTAAAAAAATTGCATCTATTAAGATCTATTATTTTCTCAGTAGATATGTTTTTATTTTAATGCTTCTCCAATTTAATTGCTTGTTATTGGATTATTCATAGTTTTTAAATTTCCTAGGTTCAGTTTTTGTAGTTCATATGCATCTCTGAATCCATAAAGTTTTTCTGAATTCCCATCTTATAGTTGTAAGGCTTTGAGAAATAGTTACTATCATCTTCTGGATATTGGCAGTGATATTATGATTTCACAGTTTTCAAGTTTAATTGGATTGACATGGGTATTTCCTATCCTATTTTTATTAAAATTGGCTAAGGGTTTGTCTACTTTGTGTGTTCACTTATTGAACCGCATCTTCATTTCACAGATTCTTTAAATAGATGCATTTTTACCTCCATTTCATCAGCTTCTGTTCTTATGTTTATAATGTACTTCCTTATACTAGTTTTGCATATGGATAATTCTGTTTTAATAGGGCTGGGTGGTCCACCATGAGGTTATTTATGGGAATTCATTCTGTTTTTCTGAGGTGGGCTTCACAAACTTAATCCTCCACCATAGGACGGCTTTTGTCATATTCCTTAAATTCCAGTATGTTGTATTTACATTAATGCCTAATTCTACAGTCTCTTATGCCTTCAAAAGACTTTTCAACTTCATAATATTATCAAGAGATGATTCAACTGTGGCTCAACTTTGCTCAGTGTACATTGTGACGCTGTTCCCTGGCTCCTTTTGGGACACTATTTTCAGGGGGAATGGGACAGGCTGAATTGACAGACATGGACTAAATACATGGAACTGCAAAATGAACTGAATAACAAGGATTTTTTTTTTTTTGAGATGTTTTACTCCATTGAGCTATGTTTACTTGCTTTCCTAATCATAGATGACACTGAAGACTTTTATACATTTCCTGGAATTTTTGCCAGTGAGATGGGTAGATGTTTTCACAACTTGGTAAAATGCAGAACCGGCTGTTATAAGTCTATTTTATATACCACAAGATGTTCTTCAGGGAGGTGAAGAGTTGCTCAGGATGATGGTATTTATAACTTTCCTCATACAAAAATTTCACAATTTCTTTTAAGCATTTAAAAAATTACTTAAAGGCTTAGCATTTTCCTTGGTAAGCTAAGAGACCCTGCTAGAAATGAATGAACATAACTATTCAGACATATGAATTAAGACAAAAATTACGTTTTTGGAGAAATAAGGAACCAAGAGAGGTGTCGTTATGAAGCAGAATCCAACAGCTGCGGATTTCAGATCTGTTGTTCATCACTGCCCGGGTCACTCTTACACATTTATGTACCTAAATAATAAACAATTTAAAATTAGTGAAAGTTAATAATAAATTAGAAAATAACACCAGTTAAAATCATAACATCTGGGCTAAAAGTCCATCCTGAAACCCTGCTAAGTGGATGTACATTTCTATTCCTTTTCTCTATTAATACCGGAGAATTCTGGCAAGTTATAGTAAGGCAAACATAAGAAGAGGACAGGATGGAGACCTGTGTCCACTTGAGGACAAATTTCTTACCCTTAATCTTCTGAAAGCTCACATTGTAAGAGCTGCTATTCCTATTTAGCGTAATTGCTTAGTCATTTTCCCATAGCTGAGACGAAATGCTCAACACCCACAAATTACGAGAGCTGTACTTTGGATTCTGAGTCCAGCCCAAGGACAGCAAGCTCTGGCGAAGACATGGCATGGCGTGGTGGGAGGACGGCCAGAGAACAAATGCTGGCATCATGGCACGTGGAAAGCAGAGGGTGGGGGAAGTCCTCTGGGAGAAAGATGCACCTTGCAGCTGGTGCCGCCGGCGTCCCACTCCTCGGGAGGCCCCGCCTTCACCAGGAAGCAGGCTGTGAATGGGTGCGCACAGCACAGCACCTCTGTGCTCCGGTCACCCTCCAAAAGCCCCACCCCTAACCATCTCAGGCTCTTAGGAGCTGCTCCAAATCTGCACCATAATGAACATGTAGGCTGACATTGGAAGTAAAGGAGTTTTTTTCCAGGGCAGAATTAGTGTTCTAGCCCAAACCTTTTAAAGATAAACACGTGAGCTATCTGTGCTACATTTTCACAGGCTCCTGGTGAAGTTGCTTCTTTCCACCAGGAATAGGCATCTTTCTCTCTTCTCCAGGGCCTGAGCATCCACGCAGTTGTTCAAGCGTCTGCTCAGGCAAATGCAGTCAGGGACAGGGTACTGTGGCTCAATCCGCAGTTCAACAAGCCTTACCCAATGCTCATTTAAGGTAACTTGAGCCAGCCCTCCCCCAACCCTCAAAAAAGATCCTTCTCTCTTCTGTCTAGGTTCCTTGTACTCCAAATCTGGAAATAATCAAATACAGTGTTGACTCTTAAACATGCTTCTTATGGGTTATCTATAAGTGTCCCCCAAGCCTCATATGGATGTCAAGTCACTGACCAAGGGGGCACTGCTGCTGGCTTGCTCTCAGGAGGTGGGTCATGGTCCCCAACGTGGCGACTTGGTGTACGATCTGCCGGGTGTCTGTCCCTCTCTCCTGCTCCTCCCTTCTCTTTATGCTTCATGGTTGCCATGGTTGCCAGATGATTTTTTTGGGTTTTTTTCCTCTTCCTAAGACCTTCCGCCATGCCATTTCTCTTGGAGATAGCCAACCATCGATTACACTATAAATGAAGCCAAACTTCTCCTTTAGCTGGTGGATGTCTGATTTTCTATATTACTGGTGAAAAAGTGCCTAAGACAGTCTGTTGTAGGAACTTAACATGTTGGGTGGCCCATTCTAAATACTTTTGAGCTTCCTACTTTGAAAAGGAATTCCTTTTTGTTAAACAGCATTTTTTTTTTTTGCACTCCTTTCCATATGTCTACTGCTAATATGTCAAAAATAAATTCCTCAAAAATTGATTTCGCTCAGTAATATTTTATCCTTTCTGGATTCACCCCTATCATTAACCATTTCTCACCCCTGTCATTCACACAATATTTTCTTTCATTTTTCTTTCATTTATTTATTTATTTATGTATTCATTCATTCATTCATTCATTTGTTTATTTTGGTGGGACCAGGAATTGAACTCTGGCCCTTGCATTTGCCCGGCAAGCACTCATTCTACTGAGCTACTTCCCTGAGCTCCACCCACAGTATTTCCTTTAAACTTACCATGCAGTACATTTTTCCCAGAGCAATGTGTTTATCATTCTGTCTTACAAAACTGTTTAATTGAGGTAGGGATCATTGAATAAAAATATAGAAATTGTTCATCCAAGTTTGTTTTTTTGGTCAGCATAGGTTTATTTACATGACTCAAAACAGGTTTCGGCCAGCCACCCACAAGATTAAATCTAGGGCAGTAAGGAATGCGAAGGAATAACACCTAACTCTGATCAACTAACTGCCTGGCTTCTTTTTCTATCTCCTCTCCTAGGGCCTTGCCTCCTGGATCACTACCGGCAATGTGAAGCTAAATAGGTTTTTCTTTTTAATTATTATTTTACTATTATTTTTTTCTTTGTATGTGTGTGTGTGTGTGTGTGTGTGTGTGTGTGTGCAGGGTCTCACTATACAGCCATGACTCATAGTGATCCTCCTGTTTCCTGCCTCCCAAGTGCTGGGATTATAGGCACACGCCACCACACCCTGACTCCAGTGGTGGTCAGCTTGCCTGAGAGTAGGGCTGATGTGGCAGGTGGGGCCAGGCATGGAACCCTGACCCCTGCGCTTCCCTAAGCAAGTGCTTAGTCTGCTGAGCTGTACCACTGGCCCTTCAGCTAAGTGGGTTTACCTGCTCCAAATGCACAAAGAATAGCTAACATCAAGAAGTCAACCAATAACAAATGGTGGACAGGCTGTGTGAAAAAATAAAATCCTTCTGCACAGTTGCTGCGAGTGCAGACCAGTACAACCACTACAGAAATCAGTGTGGAGATTTCCTATAAAGCTAGGATTGAAAGTTCCATTCAAGTCTGCTATTTCCCTGCTGGGTATTTTTTTCCCAGAAGAACTGAAAACCTCAAGCCACAGAGACGTATGTGCACCCATGTTTATAGCAGTGCAATTTGTCATAGCTAAATCCTGGAAACAACCTTGATGTCCATCAACTGAGGAATGGATAAAGAAGATGTGGTCTTTTTATGCAATAGAACCTGGACCTTCTGCTTGCCAGGCAAGTGCTTGCCCACTGAGCTATCTCCCCTGCCTGACTTTGTTGATAGAGGGATGCAACTAGCAAACATATTCTTGAGTGAATAAATCTGACCCACATGTGCAAACATCATATCATCTCCTTACTGTGAGAACTTGAAAGAGAAAAATGGAATCTAAAGGGCACAATAGACAAAACAGAATGAACTTATTCAAGAGGAAAGAGTTACTGAGTTGGGGAGGACTGCAGAGCAAGAAGGAGAAAGAGGTGCATCTCAGAAGGCGAGCAAGAGAGCTTGGACAACTGTACTGTGCGTTTGTGCTGCTCTGATGCTTTTTCTCTTCCCAATCTCTCATACATTTCTTTTTCTCTTTCTTCTTCCAGTTTTACATTCATATATCTGGTAATATGAATAACTGGTTGGAAGATAACATTGTATTATGACAAGTGCTGTGAAATTCATATTACTTCGTTAAGTGAGATCTGATTCATTTGTAATCTTTTCTATTTTAATTTTAATTTACATCCTCTTTAAAAAACAAATAAAAATAATAAAGTTAAAAAATTAAAAGTTGCAAAAAATAAATAGATTTACCTGCTCCAAATCTATGTGAATACTGAGTTCTGGAACACATCACTTTCCATTATATTTTCTGAATTTCTTCAATGAAATCCTTGAAGAGAGAAGTACAGAAGACCTCCTGCTTTTCTACTAGTCTGTTCTCTAATCTAAGCCAATGTGCCCATACTCATTGGTGCGAAGTTTGCTCAGGAGGAAGAGCCATAAGGACTAATTTTTGACAATAGATGCCACGCCATCCCAGAATTTAACTGCTTTGAGGGCTTAAATTAGCAGTAATAGATGAAGTGTCTGGGATGACCAGGTGAGTAATGCGTGTTCTTTGTAGGGTTTATGCTCATAATTTGTGTGCTCTGCATATGCCTCACATCTATACTGTCAAGCAGGTTTTATTATTACTATGTAAGACAGGCAAGGAAGTCATCAGTGCTGCACTTCGTGTGTAGCTGTCCCCTCAAGGCCTCAAGCAGTCACTGAGGGGTAGTTCTACAGCTCGTGCTTAACTCGTGATCCAAGGCTGGGATTATGAGTCTGAGTCCTGCTGCGATGATGGGTATGAGGGCTAGCACACACCCCACCAGGCTGGGGCACACAGCCTGAGTGTGACATAGGGGAGACGGAGAGACAGAGGTGCTCTCTGCTGCCTTTGCTGCCTCTCCTCCTGCCATGGGCTCTGGTTGTCTCCACCGCCACCAGCTGCTGCCCTCTGCCACACGCCACTCAGCCCTGCAGGCAGCCAAGTAGCTGTGAGCTAAAGATACCTTCCCTTCCTTCATTTTGGGGGTCAGGAAATCTCAAAGATTTCCAATTTAACAGTAACGTCTCTTAGACTGTAAATATCCTCTCTATAATTTGGATAACATGGGCCATTTTAATGCATTATCCACTTGGACATGAATTATCTTATAATATTTGGAGGTTATTCCCAGAGCACAATTCTGAATCACTTAACTGAACTCAGAAAAGCAACACAATTCGGCACAACATTCCAGCAATGAGAGCAGGGTAACTGAGACAATGACTTTATAGACTAAGGAAATATACCATTAAAAAAGAATACAATGGGCTGGCAAATAGCTCAGTGGATTAAAGCACCTGCAAGTAGGTGCACAGGCCAGAGGTTCTATCCTGGGGCCTGCTGTGCTGGCTCAGTCCCCGCCCCACCCCAGGAGACACACTGAGATGGTAATTGAGAAGGGCTGTGGTGATGCACACCTGTGATCTCAATTCTTGTGAGGCTGTAAACAGGCACATCACGATGAGTCTGATCTATTAGTGAGATCCTGAACACTCTGTAGACCCTTCCCTAAAATACACACACACAAACACACACACAAAGAAAGAACAAAATATTTATGCTCAGTTAAAATCCAGCTAGTGGAGAAATAAGGATTTGAACCCAGAAAATGGGTCTACAAAGTTCACATTTATAACTAGGATATCACATTGCCTTCCGGGATTGAGGAAAACAATTAAAGCTTTTTGTTTGTTTGTATGTATGTTTTTACTGAAGTTACTACTTACAGTTCATCCCATAAAAGTGAGTTATCTTGCTGACTCACCTGTAAAATTAGAAGAAGAAACATGTGCTTTCCTAACAATATACAGGAGTTGGGGTAGATATGTTTATGTTATTAAATCTTAACATGCTTGGTTTGTTCTTTTGGCATTTCATTGTGCAGCCTTCGTATAGAGACACTAAAGAGAGCCCAGCAAAGTGACCACAAGCAAACTTTACCAAAAACATGTGTGACACTTTCATGGGGCGAAGGCTGATAGTGGCTGATAACCACTGGAGAGGATGGAGTTTCGTGGTCTGCATGATACAGGCTGGTGGTTTCTCTCTTGTTCTTTCTGGATAACTGTTGAAACCACAAAACCACTTAGGAAACTGGCTACTTGCAAGAGAAAAAGAAAATTCTTTGCCCTGTGAATCCTGTACTGTGGTGTGGCATGAACTCTGAAAGAAATCTTGCTCACTGAAAAATCTCTATTACATGCTCTACTACAGCACCATTTATCCTCAAAGATTTCCAGTTTAACAGTAATTTCTCTTATACTGTAAATATTCTCTCGATAATATGGATAACATGGACCATTTTAATGCATTATTCACCTGGACACGAATTATCTTATAATATTTGGAGGTTATTCCCAGAGCACAATTCTGAATCACTCAACTGAAGTCAGAGAAGCAGTGCCATTCGGCACAACATTCGGCCAAGCCACTGTGTGCTTGGGCTCCCAGGGCCTACTTCCTTCTGCCTATTCAGTTATCTTTTTTTTTTTTCCTTTTTGAAATGAGATAATCTTTGTCAAAAGAAAGATAATGAACAAATTGTATGCTTATAAATTTTGTTCCATCATTATTTAATTTTGTAAACTTTTTCTAACAATATGAGGTTTTAGTTTTATCATACTTATCATTTAAAATATATACCATAGAGAATAAAGTAAGATGAAAAACAGCGAAAACATTAACCCCACAGAGAGAAAACTAAAGCTCACACATAGACACTCATTACATGTCTGACAAAATTTGTAGAGATTTTATTGAAAGCAATCTGGAGATTTCAAAATGTAAACATTGACTCCAGTTATACTTAGTGTAGTGGCACGTTATTATCTGTTTAAAATACCCTTGGATATTGTAGTGCATATGGGCTTTTGTTTGCATACACACACATGAACCCCACACACACACGCTTGTTGTATTTTGAATCTGACTGAGAAAAATGTTTGTATCTTTAAATGTTTTTTAACTATTTAAAGTTCCAGCTGAAAACTCTTGCAGTATTGGTGCCACTACTACAGGTGTATTTTTCCAGTTCTGATATTACACCTACTACTGACTCTGTTTGGTCCATCTTTACAATTTTAATTATACCTCCTTCAGTTTCTGTGCTTTTCCACTCCTTTGAAAGTTTAACAATATCCTTTGTTATCTGCTTTAACTTTCTGCTTTTATGTTTTCAAGTACCACATTCTCTTAATATTTCAAAGCACGATACAGGTGTCTCTGCAATCTGGTTCTGTCTTCTGTTTATTCATGAACACTCTTTAATTTCCTCTATATTCCTCCTAATATTTTGCAAAATTGTGTGTACTCAGTCTTTACAAAACACTTTGTTATCTGGGCCCACAGATTTTCTTTACTTTTCATACTCACTAAAGCTTGCTGCCACCTACAGCAAACAGAAGGAACCCTGGTCCCTAGATTAGCCTTCATCAATACTGGTCCTTCACAATACTTTGCACTTCCTGTAATAGTCTAGTTCTCTTGATTGACACATGGCCTATCTTTGTTCCAGAATAAAAAAGATGACTTTGGAAAGTCTTTCAAAATAATTTCCCATAAGTTTCCTTAGATATTGTGCTGCAATTTTAAGGTTCAATATTGAAATTAGCCATGCCAACTGCTTTAACACCATTGAAATAGTTGGCAGGCTATTGATTTCTTTAATTCCTCGTTGTTGACAGTAACCATATATATTAAAGGCTTTAATCTTTCATTGACAATCCAGTGAAGATTTGTCTGTCAATTTTTAGTCATCTTGCTAATGTGTAGATTTCTTCCGAAAGTCAGCATTAAAATATTGGTTACAAGGTTACCTAATGAATTTGATGAGTTCCCACATGTTAAATCATTTTAACCTAATTGTGTGCTCAAAACGTCTGAGCTATGCTTATTTTCAGGCATTAGTCATGTGAGTCACCTCTGTGCCACACATGTATCATCTAGCTTGCATCGAATGGGTTTTTACAACATGTGTTTAGCAAAATCCAGGTAACCCTCCTACTGTGACAAAAGACAAATCAGTCCATATTATTCATATTATGCTGCCTTGTTCGTAATCTTATCTGTCAATGAGGACATGTAGCACAGTATAAAGAATCTGACTAATGTCTCATTCATGCAGATAAGCATATTCTAGATTTAGGTGGGCTTGTAAGCCCACTAAATAGAGTTTGAAGGTGGAACCTTTGGAAATAAAATTATCTAAAGTGGTAATTTGATTACTCAAAATAATTTAGCTTTCACTTATAATGTTTGCTTCTCCTTTACAGAACAAAAATGATAAATATTATTTACAGATGTTTATACCAACTAATAAAAATTTAAGAATGTATTTCTTTTGGCTATACATACATTTTACTAATATTCGTGGTCAGATATTTTCAAGTATTGATGTTGTAGTTGTCTCTAAAGATTTTTAGAATGACCATTTCAGTAAAAGTTCAATTTAAGTAACATGTTTATTAGCAAGAAAAACATATATATATATATATATATATATATATAATTTAGAAAATAATGCTTGTAAAAATGAATTTGATATAGATGAAATATATTCATCCAATCTTGACTGAAGTCACATGATACTTTTAAAATTAACTTAAAGGATATTGATGGATATTAGCTTCCCTGACAGGAACATGACAGTGCATTTTTCTGGGTAAGTGCTTTAATTCCAGGCTCCTTCTGATATAGGTGTTTTTTGATACCCACAGAAATAAAAAGTCTGAATACAAAACCAAAAGATCATAAAATATGATCCAGTACCTAAGAGTGACCCCTCCAGAAGACCCTGAATCATATCCTACAGCCATGCTTCCACAAAACACTCATTTTTTCCTCTTCCAAACTTTCTTGAATCTTGCTATTGCTTGCGGTGGTTGATTATTTTGTAACTTCCTTAGGTCTGATCTTTTACCTCTGCATTTCCCCAAATCATGCTCTGAACCTCTTCATTCCCATTCAGATTTTGTCCATATCCTCTGTCTATTTTCTGCATTCTGCAATAAAATCCGAAGAAACAGACAGGCAGATTTCTTGGGGCAGAAGAAAAGGAGAAGAGCCAAGCTGGGAGAGTCTGATTCTGCTGGACCCTGGGATGGGGCAGAGTGCCTGGCCAGGCCTCCTCCCCACTCAGCATGTCATGTTATTGTCTTTGCAAGATTTCCTTTGAGGTGTCTTTCTTAATGGCTTCCCTTTCTGGGTACAGCTCTCATTTTTCAGTCTTTCATTTCAAATTTGTTTTAAAATACGCTGTGGTGATGCTTTTATCATAAGAACATAAGACTGCAGGCTTAGAAGAATTCATATCATAAGTTAAATTAAAAAGCTTTATTTAAATTACACACAGATATATTTAAGTATGTGTGCATATATGCATATTTAAGGACAAGATGCTACATCAAACTGTCTCACATGATTTTGATATTTCCATGAAAAAATAATTTAAAAACCTGCACTTGCTCTTGTTTTACCTTAGATAAAGGTAAAACTTTATGGACTTGTAGAGTCCATAAAGACTCTACAAGTTTCTAATTGACTTATCACTTTCAAAGTGTAGAAAGCTAAAAGTAGAGCCATTATATTTAAAATTTTTATGACTGAGGATGTTTAAAAATACACAAAAACTTTGACAAAATATAAATGCCACTATGATTTTTTTTCCTGCTGCCATAGCATTGTTTATGGACAAAGGTGAAGCATAAACACTGGCCATACTTTTTTCTTCCCTATAGCAGGGCCACATCAACAAAGGTCCCAGGGGAGGGGATCCTTTGTGGTGAAAAGCAGCAATGTTCATATACTGTGTCTTTGTGTAGGTCATGGTGAAAGCTAAATAAATGTGAATAGGTAGAAACACATCTAAATGTTGCAAATGGCATATATTACGGTATATATCAAGTTGGTCTATTTAGCTGTAAAGTCATAAAATTCCTTTCTTTTTTTTTTTTTTTTTTTTGTCTTTTTGAGACAGGGTCTTGCTATGCAGTTGAGGTTGGCCTTGAGCGCACTTTCGTAGCCCAGGCTGGTCTCGAACTCGCTCCAATCCTCCTGCCTCAGCCTCCCGAGTGCTGGGATTACAGGCGTGAGCCACCACGCCCGGCATCCTTTCTTCTTTATAAGAAAATGTTCTAATATATTAGACACCATGTGGTACGCATGAAATGATTTAGCCCAGAGATGAACAAAAGTTTTTCGATTTCAGCTAGATGCTGTAAATGTTCCTAAATGTGAGGAAACACGCACAGTTGTAAAAAATGAGTCTAATGACCTCAGAGATGCAGGGGCCAGCCTGCCGAGCTGGAAGCCTCAGCTATGATGTGTAAGGCTTCAGTGGTTCTCAGCCTTTCTAAGGCCGTGACCCCGCGATACAGTTCCTCGTGTTGCGGTGACCGCAAGCCAAAAAATAATTTTGGTGGCTACTTCAAAACTGTAATTCCAAATAAATAAGGTTTTCCAATGGCTTTAGGTGAGCCTCGTGTTTTGGTTGCTTGACTTCCGCCGGGGTCGCAACCCACAGGTTGAGAACCGCTGCTCTAGAAGCCTCAGCTATGATGTGTAAGGCTCCATGGCTCCAGGTGACCAGAGAACCTGCTTCTAGACCCTAGTTATCTTCAATCTAACATTCATTTATTAATTTCATATTGATCGATCGATGGATCACTCAACTCTGTGTCTGCTGTGACATCCAGAGGCCTGAGGGTTCTACAGAAGGCCTCTGCCCTCTCCATCCTGTGTCTTTAGATCTAAGCGGCTGAAAGTCTATTTTTAGGTCCTCTGAAATGAATGTGGTGCCAGTGCATGTGTGCACACACATGCTGTCATTCCTACTTTTACACCTACTTTATGAAAGAAATTTTAAAATTACTCAGGATAGAACGGAACAAAATATGTGTTCACTAGAGCTGGGTCAGTGTTAAGGTAAAAACAGATTCAAAAAATTGCAGACGCTGTTATGTTTTCTCTACCAAATGGCGTATGACTTTCTTTTGAAAACCTTGCTCTGATCTTTGCCAATTATTTTAAACTTCATTTAAGAAATGAAGCAGATTACATTCTTTTTATTCATTTTCAACAACCTTCCATCGGGGACAAAAAAGACCAGGTTGATACGGTTTTGAAGCATAAACCCCAAGGTGATACAGAAAGTACTTGATAGACTTAAGATAGGAATATAAGGGTTAAGATGGAAAATGTCCGGCAAAATAAATAGAACAGTAATGTAATGTATGCTACATAAAAAAAAAAAAAAATTTCCAAAATATTTAGATTTTTTGCAGTCTAGTATTAGCCACATGGTGACTTCAGTGCCATAACATCTATATCTTGACAATACAATATTGATATTAAGACATTAAGATTTTTGCCACTTATTAAGACTCCTTATGTTGGATGTTCAGATTTTTTTCATTGTTCAGTAAGGGTTCCCGAGCAGTTATTTTGGCTTGGCAGCTGACTATAACAGGTTGGGTGAATTATTTCTATTTGGAAAATTAGAACTGTACTTTCAGCAACCAAATAAAAGCCCAAAGAGTAGAGAATTGTCTTTAACCCATACTCAGTGATATATGCAACTGCACTGATTAAGGGCATCACTGTGTAAAATATCATTGATATGAAATTGCTCTTCTGTATAGTCTGTGCCAGTTGGTATGAGTTGAGAAGGAAAGTTGGAGATAAGGGAAAACAAATTCTGAGCATTATTGCTGCAGACAAAAGTATTAAAACAAAAGCAGAGGGGCTGCAGAGAGCTCAGTACAATAAGCACTTGGCTGGCAAGTACAAGGGCCTGAGTTCAAACCCTGGGTCTGAAAAAAAAAAAAAAAAAAGATAAAAACTAAAAATTGCCTTAAAACAACAACAAAGCAAAGGCAGAGATGAAATTTTGCAGCTCCAGTCATAGTGTGCCTTTTCCTCAGCAGGAAATGAGTCCTCACCTGTGATGCTGACATAATTAATGCTCTCTGCATTTTCCCTACACACAACCTCTTATTTATGATACCATGAAGAAGTGTTCAACAATAATTAATAATAAAGTAGGATAATCAAAACAATATACTATAATGAAATTATGTGGAGGTGTTCTCTCTTTTGAAATAATGCAGGCATATACTTGATATTTTAAGACGGTGATTAACCAAGGGTAACCAAGACCAGGGACATGAAGTGCGTGGATGGGGGAGACTATTACAGTTAGCAGTCAAACACACTCCTGAAGCAGGGGTCACGGTCTTCCTGTCAAGGGCTTGGTTACTCTTCCTATGGGACTTGATACCATTATTGGTTCTTCCTCGTGGTTTTCAACTCCCAGATATGGAGATCTGCATCATTAGGAAGTTTCAGGATGATCCTATTTAAGTATTTAAACAATATGTGAGGGCAGGAAATTATTATTTTGCCAATGCTAATGATAGAGTATTAAACCTAATTTCAAAACGGAGATGAGAATGAATGTGCTTATTTTCCCCAAAACTCCCAAGTACAAATGTAAATTTGGAGTCTTCTACTTAAGCAGGCTGCTAAGCTCAATTACAAGTCTAAATTTAACGACGCGAAGTGAATTTGTGTAAGTGAATAAATATGCTGAAATAAAGGGGAGCTCCGAGGGAACTGGACTCCAGGGCGGCGCTGCTTTGCCCCTCCACACTTGCCCCTTTCTGGGTATTTCTACAGGCATTTCTACAAAACATTTATTACGATGGTTTTAAACACGTAGTTCACTAATGAGCCACCTAGGCATGTTAGTGAATTTTCAAAGTAAAGTATAAAGCAAGAACTTCAGGAGGACATGCCAATCTGCCTTTTGATTGAAGAAGAAATAAACCCTAACATTAAGGGAGGAATAGATAGATGGTTAGAGCAGGAAACTGTATTTAACTCTTCAGGCGTTGGAATCACCCTCTGAAAAGATATCTCAATCCACTTCTCAGGACAGAAATCAATAACACCATCTTTACAGTGAGGTAATCCCAATGAACGCTGAGGGTGGCCCTAAGTGCAGTGCCTAGCAGCAGGAAGGAGTTGTACATAACACCCGTCTGTGGCTTTCAATGTCTTGTGTTTTTCCTGAGGGCACCAAAGAATAGTTGTGTGGAAGGTAGAGTAAATCAGCCCCGGGGAACACTATCTCTGCAAGATGCCAGCATTAAGCTCCAGCGAGATGAGTTTCAAGTTCAGAACACCCCCATCCAGCAGGAAAAAAGAGACGCGATATCGACACGCTCAGCTGCATCTTGTTAAAAGCTTCCTGCGGGCTGGCAGAATGAAATCTTTATTTAAAATACACAAACTATTGTCAAGGGAAGGCTGGAAGAGAGAACACAGCCGAGGGGCCAAAAGCTTTGCTTAACCCACCAGGAGCAGCAGCAGAAAGGGAAAAGTGTTCACATTGTCTTTGCAGCAGGCAGTGACAGCAGAGAAGGTGGCGAACGCCCCTACATCCGCATCCATCTGCTCGTCCCATGGTTGCAAGATGCATTATTTCTTTTATTATTAATTATATGCTTCCACGGGGCGGGTAAATAGATTATTATAAATAGCAGGAAAGGAGATCCTTGGTGCTGCCGTTTGGCATTAAGTACCACAGTGGTACCGATGAGTGAGCGATGACAGGAAACACACCAGGATCCCGGAGCCCGAGCCAGCAGCCCTGCTACCAATCCGCGCCAACTCCCTGTTGGTTGTCAGCGGCCGCCTAACAGAAAGTTCATGTAAAACCATTATTGAACACCGACAGGAAGGCAGGGAGACAGCGGAGAGTGGTGCGCGACGGTGCGGAGGGAGGGGGGGAGGAGGCAGGGACGCGACAGGAGAGGGGAGAATAATTAGTCACCACCTGGAGCACAGGGCACCCTAGGAGGGGCTAGGGCTTTGTGTAAATTACCGCAGCAGAGGAACTGGGCACACACGCGCGGGCTAGGGTCCTGCCCGGTCGGAGCACCTTGTAGGGACCGTGCCTCTGGATCTTCCGGGCTGCGTGAGCTTGCGGGCTGTGGGGAGAGAGCCCGGGAGAGGATGGGGTCAGGAAAGGGTCTTCTCCGAACGTCAAAGGGGCGGGCCAACACCGGAACAGGAGGGAAAGCAAAAACACAGGTGAAAGGGCCCTGCGGGCAATGTCGACTATATCTAGTTTTATTTTTTTCTTGGGGATGGGCAGCATTTTTGTGGTCAGGTCGTGAACGCGCGAGGAAGTAGATGATGTCTCACCACCTGTTTTTTGTTGTTGTCCTCCAAGTGCTTACAACACCTCTGGCCACAGGGTGCCTGGGATCCCCCCGTAGGCGGCCCACGGGACCCTGAGCCCGGCCTCTGCCCTCCAGCAGCCACGGGCACACCGCTGACCCTTAGCAGGCGACGGACTTCTGACCGGACTCACACGGGGTACAGCGGTCAGTGCCGGCCGGCGCTTCTTGTCCGTGCGCCCTCTCCGGCGCTGCTGCCCTAGCCAGCGGGGTGAGGTTTGGGCTCCGCTTCGCCGTTCGCGACGGCCCCGGCCGCCACGCTTCTCCTCACGGCTCCCAGGCGGTGCGCGCGGCGCCCTCCTGACCGCCTGTGTGTCCCGGTCCCGGCCGCTTCCACAGGTCTCCCCTGTACGGATCCAGCACCCCGGCCGAGCCTCGCTCCCGCATGCCCCGCGCCCACCTCGCCCGTCCAGCGCTCGGCTCGGGCCTCCCCGCTCCGGCTGGGCACCCCCGCCGCTGCCCTGCACCGCTCGGGGGCAGCTGCCCAGCGCCCCTGCCCCGCTAGGCAGATCTGGCCCTTCCCCGCTACCCCTCGGTGCCCCCCGCCAGAGACACCGGCTGCGCCTGCCCGCGCCCGTGCGCCCCCTCGGCTGTGCGCGCGCCCCCGAGCCGCCGCCCGAGCCCTGGCCCCGCGCCCAGCCCGGGGGCGGTGGGCGGGCCGGCGCCCGGGCAGCCCGAGGAGGGCGCCGTCCCCGCCCGCTTCCTCCCAGCTGCTGGGCGAGGAGCGCGGCTCGGCACGGGCTGCCCGCGAGCTCCAGGCGAGGGCGCCGAGCCCAGCAGCCGCCCCGCCCCGCCCCGCCCCGCCCGGCCGCCCGCGCGGCTCCTCCCCCGGCCACCGCCCCCTCCCGTGACACGGCCTCCGCGGGCGAGCGCGGTCCTCGGCCTCCGAGCCCCGCCGCGGCTGCCCGAGCGCCCCCTGGTCCGCACCGCGCTGCGCGGCTGCGGCGCCGCCTCCTCGGGGAGCCGGGACCCCACTTCGGAAAGAGCGGCGCCGGGAGCATCCCGCCGGCATCCCCGCCGCCCGCCGCGCGTGCTCGCCGCCCCGGCTGAAAATTTGTATTTCTCTCCAGTTGATTCTGGGCCTGTGTGGAATAGAAAGACGGCGCTCAGCGAGACGGGAGGAGACAGCGGAAGGCTCCTCGAGGTTTCCAGGGAGGACGAGCGGCCGCCTCGGTAAGTAAAGCCGGGTTCCGGGAGGCTGAGCCCGGCTGGCCAGGGGTGTGGACAGTTCGCACCCTGGACCCGGGAGGAACTTGACTTATGTAACTCAGGTAGCTCCGGCTGGAGACCTGGCTCGCCGCGCGTTTGTGTGCTTGCTTGCTTGGGGAGGAGGAGGAGGAGGAGGAGGAGGAGGACTTCGCGGACTTGGGCTCGGGCAGCTTTCCTGGGAACTGGTCTTTAAGCTCGCGTGGTTCAGGCTGGGAAGCCGGGGCTGTGAACGCCTCGGTGGCTTCTGGGGTTCCAGGGCTGCTACCTAGAGGAAGCAGAGCATCCTAACCCCACTTGCACACTTTCTGGGCACCTCCATCCTCCTGCCCACTCCACCCTAGCTCCCACTCGCCTTTGACTCCAGTGCGTTGGTTGTCTCTTTAGTTAGGAAGAACGCGTTAAAAATGGGTCAAGGAAAGCGGATAGAGATGGTTCGAAAGGCCAGGTGAAGAGCCCGTTGAGATTTCCTCGCGCCCCTGGTAAGACAGGAGAGCTGTGTGGAAATCACAGAGCTAGCCCAGTTGGAGAATTTGAATGAGTTTGAATTGGAGAGGATATGTGCAGTGAGTGCTTTGCAAAGGTGATGAGCCGAGGCTGGGACTTGGACACAGCAGGTGATAAGCTGTGACAGAAGCTCCGCGATCGGTGACAGCCTAAGGTGTCTCTCAAGTCCGAATATCTGTGCAGCAAAACTTTTGCAGGCAGTGATTCTCTCAGGTCCACCATCACCAAGTGGCTGCAGCCTTTCGGTGGAAACAAATAGGACACTCTTCCTTTCTCTATGCAGGGGTGAATGGAATCTTAAAAAGATATTTGTAGTGTAGCATTTGCCAGTATTTTGTAATACCTAAATAAAACCTTTGTGTTAGGTCAGGAAAAATACAGTTGAGTCAGTTTATTCTGCACAGAGAGAATCAATAGCATTTCAGCATTTTTTCTCTTTATCACTGCCAAATGGATTCTGAATCTAATTCTTCTTACGTTGTTACAGTAGATACAGTAGAAATTGCACTTTAGGTGAAACAGAACAGAGATTGAACAATTTCAAAGCTATGTAATTCAAGAGCGCTTATATAGACAAGTGTAGAATACTAATTAGAAAGAAGTTTAATTTTTAAGTTTTAATTTTTTTGTCTCAAAACCAAGCCAAAGTTGTACACCTGACTGAAAATTATAGCTGCTGATCTCAAAGAGAAGTTCTTTTCAATGAAAAAGCTTACTTTCCAAATAATGGTAAAAGACCTTCTCAATTTTAAATTGTGGTACTGGCAAGTGGAATATTTTATCTGTATACTAACTCAAGTGTACAGAGCAGCTGTTTTCATTGAGCATTATTTTAACAACATTGTTAGCATAACAAACGAATGATAGGCAAAAATGGGTAAATTTTTTTTTTTTAAGAATTAATGTTCAAATCTTTAAATTCCATGGGGCATAAGTTTTTGGAGTGATGAGATAGTACAATAGGACTGTTGATGAATTTATGAGAGGAAAAGTCATTTGGGAAAGATATATCATTATTTCTTGAAAATGATTTTATGTCTTATCCAAATGGTTTTGTTAGAGGTATTCCTGTCCTCGGCTGCCATTTCTATTATTGGTTTAAAAATGAAATTAATTTATTTAAAATAAAGTCCTAGATCCTAGATCAGGTTTTGATGATAGCATGCGACCTCTGTCTCTTTGTGACCTCTGATTTCAGACAACATAAGTGATACTTGAAAAAAATTGAAAAATGAAGGAAGCATTAGTCATACTCTAATTTAGGAGTAGTTTAAATGTTCTGCTTCATTTGTTTTACTACAGGATATATTTTTCACAATAAGAAAAGATGGGAAAATATTTCAGCATGTTTGAATTTTTGAGAGCAGATAATTATAATTAACAGAAAAACTATCCTGATACACTTCTATCTCTGTTATAATTATGTCATATTACTAGAGTACATAGCCTGCGAAGGCTTTTCAAGCACAGCCTACACACCCATTTTGATCACTGCTAATATAGTGATAGATAAAAAGTCAAATCCGGATGAGATGATTAGATTGGTAATTTTTTGCCCCCAGTTTTCTTTGTTGTACAGAAGGAGTTACAACTTTGAAGTAGAAAGAAGAAAGTTGCAAGTGTCAGCAGAAATATGTCTTATTATGCAATTGTTCTTGTTATTCAGATCAGATAATGGCCTGATGAAATACATAAGCAGTCTGCAGGGAATGAATGATTAATTCCTCTAACGTGTGCTTACTAAAGGAGTTCTTTCTAATAAAGTGCTGTGTACCTGCATTTGCTTACAGTTGCAGTTGGTGAAGGCAAGGGTACTTGTTTTTTTCTTTTAATATTAGCATAAAATTTACAAGTCAACTCCTGCAGCTATAGCAACATCCAGATAATCCTGTAGACCACATGGCTCTATATTTTGCAGAGCTCTGGATATGATAATGATTTACTTAAGATACTTAGTTTAGAAAGTAACACAAAGTGAATTGCTTCTAATATTGGAAGACTGAACTGGTAAAAGCTGTGTTGTGTTTCCCTGCATGCACTCACAGTGTGTCTTTACTGTATCTGACCAGTAAAACGGAAGACTGCAAAAGACAGCTGGTCGTAGAGTTCTGCAAGTGCAAATGACGTTTTATTCAAGTGATGTAAACTGTAACACATGGCTAAGACATGACTGGTTATCAGCGAGTTGGCTGCACCCTGTGCTACAGTTGTAGAAATGGATAAAAGCACACGTGATCAGTGTAGTTCCAACTGGTGTGAATTGCTTTGTGGCCACAGAAGTGCTATTAATGTGATTTTTTTTTTTCCTGGAACTGGGGTTCGAACTCAGCACCTTTCACTTGCCAGGCAGGCACTTGTGCCCCTGAGCATCTCCCTGGACCCGTCAGTGTGAATTTTGATGGCTGTTTCTATCTAAAATCATATGGTAAAAGATGGTGGATGGACAGATTTCAGGTGTCAGGAAGAATAGATGACCCGAATTGCATCTTGCCGGCTTAATGTTTGTGTACTTATGCAGTTATTTTAGAAACTTCTGAAATAAATGATTTTCAAAATTGTAGACTTAAATTCAATGCCTGTATCTATGTTCATCCACCCATCCACATCTCACTCTTAATGCAAGAGATAACTTACTATAACATTCTCGATTGTTGGGAGAAAATATCTTAACATTAGAAATATTTTTGGGTGTACACCTACATGTAATTTAATAAATGTTTGACAATACAAATGGTAAGGTAAATGTGTTCATTAATGCTTATTGAAAGCTATGATAAATTAGATGAAAAGAATTTTGTCTTAAATTCAATGGCATTGCAACTTAAATTTATTTACTTATATCTTTAAGTGCAATTTCTTTACAACTACTGGCATGTAGTTAGGTCTTTTCAAAAGTAGTTTGGCATTAAATAAAGAACAAAATTCTACTGCTGCAATCAAACAGTGTAGAAGTCCATGGCTACGAAGTATTCAAACTTTTTATAATGTTTTGATTGAAGAAAAATGAATAAAACATAAAACAGTTAACCTTTAAGTGAACACTGAAGCTATTGTGTCAAAAGCAGCTTGGGGTGTTGTTCTCATTGTCGCTGTTAGTTGTGTGACCCAGGAGAGGGAAGCTGGGCTTTCTCCTCTGTCACGTCAAGACACTCTGCTAGCTACTTGAGCCATATCTCATTTCCAGATACTATGCAAGTAGCTTGTATAATTGGTACTGCCATTTAGCAAATCGCCACATTATTCTGTGACAATATAAAGATCAACATAGGAATTAGAAACTAACAACTTTTTTGAAAGGAAGGCTCAGAGACTTTCTGGAAGCCATATAAATAGTAGTAGAATGTTATTATGTAGACTGAATGTGCCACATGGATTGGCTTTGGAAGAGGAAGACATAGATGGCAGAAGGCATAGGACCGCAGATCTTCCAAACCTACTGAGCGAACAGTACATGGATAAGTATTTTGAATATTTTTCCTCAGTAATATGAGAACACAAGACCACAGAAGTGAAAAAGAATGCTGAATGCCTTTGGCCTTCCTCTAAATAAGGATGGTATCTTCTACAGAGATGCTATTTGATGACATCACATTATCAGAAGTGCACACCACTGCAGTGAGTTCACATTTGTGTATGTTTCAGGATATAAAGAATAGAGGGAAAAAGAAAAATTATTTCAACTTTTTTGGCATTTTAAAAAGGAAATAGAAGGGGCCCGGTGGGATGGCTCAGTAGTCTAAAGCGCCTGCTTGGGAAAGCTTGGGCGGCTTCAGGAACCGCGGATCAATCCCCG
>PVJA010006946.1:13643-70896 GCA_004027025.1 Myocastor coypus | reverse complement strand
AGTTCATTCATCCCTTTCCTCTGAGGTCCCATAATCTCCTTGACCAGGAAATTTGGGACACCTCTGAGTTATAGGATATTACAGCACAGGTTCTCTTATATCCTGGGTCTTTATTGACCTTGAAGGGCTAGGTCCAAAATATTGGCTGTCCTTATAGCCCTTCTTTTTCTCCAATTTTTGGTCTGTTAACTTACATTCTTAGCCGTCCAGCAGAAAAGCTTTGTGATACTATTACTCTGTAACATAGGTACTTGAGATTATCATCACTGGCTTTCTGAATATCAAATATCTTTCTTGAAAGGGTACAATTTTTATTTCCTTGAATTTCCAAATATCTGTGTCAAAATTGTGTAACTGCTTATATCACATTGTATGGAAAGTTATTAGAATATCAATGATGGCCAGAAAATATCATTTCCAAGCTAAGTCAAAGATATTTGATACTAAGACTGATTTTATGTTTTACTCCAAGATAGACATGTAGTTATTTAAGTAGCCATTCATTTTCATTTGTTATTGTAAGACAGTTTTTTGTTGCTCTTCCTTTATTAACTATATCATTGCTCAGGTGTTCATTTGTATATGTCTTTTCCTGAACTTTCTACTGAGTTCTATTCTTTTGTTGTGTATCTTTGAAGGAACATTAGCCTCTTACCCACCTAGCATTTTGTCTGAGTGTCATTTGCATAGCACATTTATTCATATACTCACAATCTTGATGTTGCTGTGTCAGGTATTACTTCACATAGTCCATTCTTGTTTGCACAAGATACACTTGCTTGTCTGTTTAATTTGTTTTATATTGTCTATGTTTTGGATATTCATTTATTTACAACATTGTATTTGCCTTTGATGTTTATTTCTAGTGAAGCCTAATAATAGGTTCTGGCTATTTTCTTTTACTGCTTCATGATAACTTTAATATTATGATTTCTCTGTCTTTTTACTAGTTTTATTAAAATATCATACATATTTTTAAAAAATATTTTAAAATTACTTTTAATAAGAAATATCAATATGATAGCTTTACAACACATTGGTGGTACATTCGCAATAATTGACAAATTGCATATTGTCCTCACAGTAATAATACAGGGCACAGGGTGTGGACATGATACATTTTCTAATTGACATTGGTAAGGAACGAAAAAAAAAACAGGAAAAAAATTCTTCTCTGTGAACTGAGAGGAAGTAGATGTATACACAGTCCAATGTTCCCTAATTGCAGTGGGTTACCAGTGAAACTGACAACGTTGGAGGCTGTTGATTTAAACCTCTTACAGCTCATCATACTAAACTAGTTCTGCGATTTATGCCTTGTAATTAAGCTTTTCCACTGGTTGATCAAGGCCAAGTTAAAGCAAGACCCGTAAAACAAAATATTCATCTTTTGTATCTTCCAAGGTCAAATCCCCTCAGGATTAACTTTGGAACCATGTACAGTGCTTTATAGAACTGTTCTCAATGTCAGCCTTTGGGATGAGTCATGGCTTGCTTGACCAGTTTGCATTATGTGAAAGTTTGAGAGAATGTTTTTCTCTGGGTGACTCTCCTTAGATGCACTAGAGTTCATTTATCCCTTTCCTCTGAGGTCCCATAATCTCCTTGACCAGAAAATTTGAGACACCTCTGAGTTATAGGATGTTACAGCACAGGTTCTCTTGTGCCCTGAGTCGTTACTGACCTTGAAGGGCTAGGGCCACAATATTAGGTGCCCTCATAGCCCTTCTTTTTCTCCAACATTTGGTCTGTTAACTTACATAAAATATTTTATTTTATTAGCATTTTAAATATCAAATTTGAACCTTGCAGTTCGTTTTTTATTTTGTATTCCATTAATTTCTCCTGCATTATTTTTATTATTTCTTTCCACTTTGTTTGAGTTTATTTTACTTTCGGTTTCAACTTTTTTTTTTTTTTTTTTTTTTTGCTTTTTGAGACAGAGTCTCACTATGCAGTTCAGGCTGGCCTTGAGCTCACTTTTGTAGCCCAGGCTGGTCTCGAACTCACATCGATCCTCCTGCCTCAGCCTCCCGAGTGCTGGGATTACAGGCATGCGCCACCACGCCCGGCTTCGGTTTCAACTTTTTGGGGTGAATACTGCTATCTTTAATTTTCAGTGTGTACATTTGTACTGGAATATATTCATATTTTTACCAATTTCCTTTAAATATGGCTATAACTACACCCCAAAGTATGAGACATGTTGAATTGTTGCCCTTTGTTTAAAAATTCATTGGCTGTTGTTTGTTTTTTCCCCACATTATACTTTTAAAATATGGTCAATACATTATTTTCATGAGATTTTAGAATATTTTGTGCCTGATGTTGGTCATTTGACATTTGTAGAGACTTTCTATACAGCTCAGACTATGACATATTGTAGTTAATGTATGTGTATACTTAAAAGTCTATGTAACATGAAAATCTTTTGGATAGTGAGTTTCATATGTATAAATTAGAATGTAATTTTAATCAGATTGTTTAAATCTATATCTTTTCTGGCAATGGCTGTGCTATTGATAACTATAATGTAAAATATCACACTTCATTTTCTTATCCATTCAATTTTACTAATATAAGTGGTCATAGTTATTTTTCTCAAGTTTTAAACTCTTGCTGAGTCTAAATACCTGACATCTACATGTTCAAAGATGAAAGACTTATTTTGAGTAATAGTTTGCAAAAATTTCAGTCCATAGTTAGTAGCTTAAAGGCAGGATATCATGGTAAAAGGCCGTCATAAGAGAAACATTCTATGTCATGGGTGGGCAGGAAGATGGAGACAACCAACAAAAGCAAAAGAAGTAGGTATCATGTTCTTTTGCTCTCTTTATATTCCATCCACACTACCTAGCTTTTGGGTGATGTCACCCACACTGATGATGAGACACTCTGAATATCAGTATCATATCTTTATTCCCAATATCATACAGTTTAATCCATCTTCTTTGAAACTTGCCACCCATGAGCTTATGAGACTTTGAAAGGACATTTGTATATAAGTTGTAACATATTTTTAATTTTTTGAGGGCTTGTTTGTTTATTTTTTTCTGGAGGATATAACCATTTATCTTTATTGAATGTCTTTGATTACAACAAGCATTTTTATCTGGAAGTCTACTTTATCTCATGGTATTATATTTGCACTAGGTTTCTTTGAATTGTGTATATAAATAATATTCTCCTTTACTGTCAGCTATTCTGTATAGTTCATGTCACTTAAAAGAGAAATGCAATAAGTCTTATGCTTTCTTCTCCTTTGTGCAAGGTTTTATGCAGTTTACATTTAATGTAATTAAAGATGTATATTACTTTCATATAGTTTATATCTAGACCACTACAGACACTGGCATTCATAGTTAGGGATTTGGAGAAGTAACTGGAACATTGGAATTTAAGTCTCATCTATGGGTTAGCTTACTAATGAGTTGATAGCCAAATGTGATTTTGGGAAGTAAAACTTTGTTGAGGGAGGTGGGTAAGTGGAGGTATGGCCTGGAGAGGTGTACTATATATACCCCTCCATCCTCCCTTGATGTTACTTTGCTTCCTGTCAACATATCATGAGCTCTTTCTTCTTTGTCATTTCTCCTCAGATGCAGTTTTGCCTTGGAACCACCTTTATATGTACTAAAACCTCTAAAAACTGTGGGCCAAAATAAATCTCAATTAAATAGTGGGTGTCAGATATTTTGCCTGAGCAATGGAATGTACAATAGATGTCAGTACCAAAGAAGTCAGGTTATTATTATGAACCCTTACCATGTGGTTCAAAAGTCTTTGGGACTGTTTTCCAGGAGGAATTTAAGAAGCTTTAATAGATATTAACTGGAAAAGCAGCATGAGTGCTACGAGCTGAGCTTGGTAGGAGATTTTGATTAAAGTTCATACAGTAGAAATGTAAATAGAAAAGAGCAGGCTCACATGGTTTCAGTGTGGAACAAGAGTCTATTGGCAGTTGGACTTTCAGGTTGTACGTGTTTTTGTTCTGGCAGAAAATATGTCATTTGTTCATGTTACAAGACTTTGTAGAAACCTAAGATTAAGAGCAGCAGACTCGTCTGGTGCAGAAATTTCAAGGCAGTCTTATGTGGCTAATGTGGTAAGGGTTTTGGTCAGCTCTACCTTGAGAATCAAGAGCAAAAAGCACATTTGAATGTTTTAAAAACTTTTGAGTTTGGCAAGAAATGAAGCTATTCTAAAGTTAGGGCCTGAAAAATGGGCATAAAGGAAAACTTATTTGTTGAAAATATTAGCATTAGAAAAATGTCTGGTACTTTACTATAAGACAGCAGGGAAAACAATTTGAGTTAACTCTAACTCAACTGTCAGGACCTGGCTTGGACTAAGTTGCCGTGTTTGGTTCCTTCCAGCTGAACCCGGCCAAGTTGACCACTTGGCCCTGCTGGCTTTCTGTCTTACAGCTCCTTCCCCATGGGTCCTCTGAGTTGGAGCAGGCTGATGGGACCCTGGTTGCTGGTCCAGTGGCTCCTTCTGGGTAGGCCTGCCAAAGTAAATGGAATCACGTTTTTCTTACAGAGATGAATTTCACCCAGTAGTAGAGTGCTATGATTTAGGTTAAAATGTCTCTCAAATGTCTTGTGATTTGAGCAATAGTAGTAGAAATGGTAAGCATCAGATGTCATGGTCTTCTTTGCAGTGTTACAGAAGCAAAGTTTGTAACAACTTGGTTTATTAATAAGGCATTGGAATAGGAATGTAAGTCCTCAAATAGGAAAGTAAATCCATCACAAATTCCACTGTAAAAGTCAAGTTGTTTTGATGTTCACATGTGAATAATTCCCTGTGATTTCTGTCTTCAATGCTCATTGCAGGGTATTTACTTTTTGCCCCACGAACACTTATGGCATTGTCCCATAATATCCTATAATAATGAGAATATCAGATAAGAAAATGTAGATGATAATGTGTATATTGGAGAGAAATGAGAGAAAAGTTATTCTCTTTATTATTGCTACCCAGAGGTCAAATTTCCTATGGCAAAAACCAGAAGATCCTCTCAGTTAAACTCATCAGCTGCTTCATGGTCCTGTAATCTTGGCAAGTTGGGAATCCTGTTGGATTTCTGCTTTGCACAAAGAATAATCCACTTGAATTTGTCTAACTTGGGTAATGGTAATCATTGAAATATTAATTCTTTCTTTTATTCATTTATTATATTTTTTTTATTTAAAACTCAGATTCTGAGTACTTTTTATGACCGAAGATTCTTTTAGTTCCCTAATTCATCCGCTTAACTTATAGCTTTCTGTCTTAGTTACTCGTCTGTCATTGCTGGGACAAACATCCAACACCCAAAATGAAGAAAGGAAAGGTTTATTTAGCTCACAATTACTGGACATTTTAGTCCATATTTAGCTGGCTCCAAGGCAGAGAGGCACATGGCAGAGAGCAACATTTCAGGATGCAGCTAAGAATAAGAGCCCTGGGAGAGAGTTCACAGCTGCTCCAACAGCTAATTTCTCTTCCAACCTTACATTGAAATGCAAATCACCTGCCCAGTGGAGGTGAACCACCCATTTCCACAATAATAAATCACAAATTCCAGAAGCTGTTCCATTATTGCATGAGGCTTTGGGGAGACACCTATACACAAACCGTAATACTTCCCTCTGTGGCAAAAAACTTAGTCGTGTTTTTGGTCCTCTAATCCTTTCGATCAAATAATTTTTGATTTATCTCTTTTCTTGATTTAAAATTGCTAATTCTTATCAGAATTTCCATTCTGACTCATATTAACCTATAGGTAGTACTTGCTTTTCATGGTAGTTTAGGGCAGTGAAAATGATGTATAACTTGCAATCATGAAAAATTATCTTATTAAGCAATGGGAAAATTGTGAGCAACTTATAACTTTTCAAAATTCTTATCAAATATTAAAACTCTGTTATTTTTATTTAAAATTATGCAGAGATGAAAATAGTAATAAAATAAATATTTATTTAGTGCCCTGTAATTTCAGACATCAGAGAGATTGAGAATTTCATGCTTATACTTCCTTGCAAACTACTTGCCAGAGTTATTTGAACATTGCCTGCTGTATTCAAGTATTGTGTAAGTTACAAAACAGACAAATAATTTTTTCCCATGTTTTCATTAATTGCAGTACTCTTATCTAAGATTGGATTACTACTCACATGTGTATCTTTTGTTAGTTCAATGTTACAGAATATCTAAGAAGTTAGTCATTGTGAAGATTTTTTTTCATGCTATAGCTTTCTCTCAAACACCTACCTTTTGTCACAGTCACTTTGCTCTGTTATTTCACTAAATTCACTTCCATCAAGTTTTTCTTGCTACATATCTAGAGGTTTTTAAATTGTGGAAATGTTGACATTCCTCTGGCCAACTATTTCTTCCATAAATCCATTTATTTCCTTTTGACCTTTCACTTCAGCATTGCCCCTGTGAGTTTCTTTGTTGCACTTATAGTTTGCTCTTTTTTATAAAGTGTCACATGAATTTATCATCAGGAAACAAAGATGCAACACAATTATACACTTTACAATCTGTATGTGAACTGAATAATAAATGCCCAGTTAGCCATAGACTCTGAAAGAAGCGACATGATTTGTCACCAGTCATGATAAACACGGTTATTTATGGAGTGGACAGTGGACAAAAGTGTTTGCAGGAATGCTTGCACTATAAACAGGTTCTCAGAGTTATTGTGCTTGGTAAATTGGAATTCCAGTGGTGTTGTCTTGGTCTGGGATTATTTATATCGATTGTGGTAACAGAAACATGCAAATAAAAACTTTTAAAATGAGAATATTATGTGTTAATATTTTCTCTCTGGAAAAAGAAAAACTCGTATGGATGAAGTTGATGCTGGTAAAGTAGTCATGAAGAGGCAGTTTTCTCCACGTGTTGACCATACATTTCATTGGAGAACTGATTTAACATGAAAACGTATATTTATGTCTTGCTAACAATTCAATACTCTGAGGACATCTTTACATAATGAAGGATTCTTTTATTCAGTGAACACTTAACAAAACATTAAATTAAGAGAATAATAAACACTGGCTAAATAAGTAAAATACTAAAAAATTTCATAGATCATAAATGTGAAATAACTTGAAAGTGTTAATAGAATTAAGAGATTTCACTTGACTCACAGTGGATCGGGTCTGGAAGGGAAGCAAGTCAGATGGCATACCGTGAGTGGAATGATACTGGGCTATGGCAGGTAGCCATTAACTGCAATGAAAGAGAGAATGGCACTGCTGGTACCAGCTATAGTGCTACTACGAAGATGGGCCTGCAAAACTGCTCGTATTTTTCAGGTTTCATCTGGTTCATTCATTACCGTGATCACAATTTAAAAATTATTTTCATTTTGGTAGAATAGAGTTGGAAGTATTTCATTCATTATCTGAAACACAAACCAATTTGTCCCCTGATGTGACAATGTGACGTTCACTCTGTGGCACAGAATAAATAATGTTTTAGAATTCAAGCTGTTACTATCACTGACACTTACTTTTTTTAAATCTAGTTTTCAAGCTGAGTTAGAGTGATTAGGACAGCCTGACTACATTGAAGAGATATGTAAAGATTTTAAGGCGTTTTGAAAAACAATTACATAAAAAAGTGGTAAAGATGTCTTAAACAGAATTCCTAAGCTGTTACTTGAATAAAATTGTTGTACACATGATATATAAATTCAAAATCATTTTAGGCTTATATGCATATCTGAACAGATCATATTTACATAGAAATGCCTCATGGAGTATGAGTAATATGTTTTTCAATATTAAAGCAATATAGCTATGCTTTGTCTATGGAGGTATTAGATTGTACCACGAGAGATGTCATTTTTGTTGGTCAAAATATTCATGTACAAAAGGCCATGGATGGCTGGGTGTAGAGGCACACCCCTGTAATCCTAGCAAATTGGGAGGCTGAGGCAGGAGGATCAGTGTGAGTTTGACCAGTTTGGGCTACAAAAGTGAGCTCTAGGCCAGCCTGAACTTCATAGTGAGACTGTCTCAAAGACAAAAAAAAAAAAAAGAAAAAAGAAAAAAGAAAAAGGTTATGGATGAATTATTTTTTTTGCTTGATCTTTGCAAAGGTTTTTGACCTTTCTAATGTCCCAGTTCCCCAATTATAGTTTGGATTTATTGCAATCTTCCCTTTAAAAATGAAAATATCTTTATCTTTTATACATTTCTGTTTCTCTATACCTGCCTCTTCCTATGCTATGATAGAGATTTTATTTATTGACTGTTAAAATTGATAAAATTGGGGCTGGGGAGATAGCTCAGTAGAATAAGCACTTGCCTGGCAAGCACAAGGCCCTGGGTTCAATCCCTGATACTACAAAAAAATATTTAGTATATGAAAATTACTGTCCTCAACTATGAAATAACAATAGAACATGTGAAATCATATTATTGTCCACAATAAACAGGAAAACATAAGTATTTGAAACCAAACTTGGAAAATACATATTTAACAAATATAAAGTATTATTACTATTTTGGAATAGAAATTAAAAATTATTCTTCATGTTTTATGATATCATATATTTTGATAATCAGAAGTCCTTCCGTTGCCTGGTATGTTGTTGATCTGATTAATAAAATACTCTGATGATGTAAAGTACCGTATTATATCTCATTCAATTACACATAATAAGGAGGAAGCGAAAATACTTAATTGATTTAATTTCCCATTTAAGAAAAATAGATTACATTTGACTTCCAAACCATTGAAAATATAATTTGTTTAGCAATTACTAAGAAAGTTCTTCAGAAAATAGTAGAGCCTGAGGCTCTTTCTTATAAGCATCTGTTATAATTACATAATGGAAATGTAGATGAGTCGATTATTAGAGAAAGTTAGTCAACAGCGTCTTGAATAAAACAAAATATATTGGTTTAACTAACTAGTTCTTATTTATTTTGTTTTAAATTAAAATTATTTTAAATGCAAAATAATTGTACATATTTATAGGGTACAATAAGATAATTCAATACACACAGAATTCTTTGCAAATAATTTTTTTATTTTCATTATTGGGAGGCATTGTTTTCATTTTCTGTTAGTAACCGACAGGTATTTAGCATAAGTGGTGAACTACATAGAGTGATGCATATTTGAAGGTAGTACTGCAATGACTTTTTTATAAATATCTGTGATACTAATAGGAAAACCCTTGTGTCCAGTTGATCATGCCCCTCAGAAAGACAGTTGTGCCAGGGGTGATTTGTTTGGCCATACTCAAATCCATCTGGCTCCATCCCTGCCAAGAGTGACCTTGCTTCTCTTTTGGACTTGACATTTTTTTCTGCTCTTGCTGGCTTTCATTCTTGGCTTTCTCTCAAGGAATTTGACCTAGATTTGAATGGGAAGGTCTGTAGAGGGCATAAAATCTGTTTCTCTGGCTCTAATAGGTTGGCTCAGCAACAGTTGAGCTTGACTATCCAGAGGATTCAGCTAATTCGAAAGAATATTGAGAAATGGGGAACTTTTCTTAAGATCATATCTCAAGCTTTGAACTAATGCAGAAAGTATTTCTTTTAATAGCTTTTAGTCATGTTTGATATAAAATAGAATTTTTAAAAGAGAACAAATGTTTAAAACTTTGGAAGAAACAGCATTCAAAACTACAGAATTCTACTTTAAACTTTAATGATAAAAGACTGATGGTGTCTCTGTTACACATTGCCACTGAAAACCGCCTAAACATATAAAACTGCAGCCTCATGTGTTTCTTTCTATTATTAAAATCCTTTCACTAATAGCATCTAATATCTAACTTCAAAAGTATTAAAGAAGACTTCCTATTTTTGCGACTGGGAAAAAATACAAGTGGGGCAAACCTCAGAGAGTCATAATACATCACTTTTTTTTTTTTTTTTTTTTTTTTTGTCTTTTTTGAGACAGGGTCTCACTATGCAGTTGAGGCTGGTCCTGCACTCACTTTTGTAGCCCAGGCTGGTCTCGAACTCGCACCAATCCTCCTGCCTCAGCCTCCCAAGTGCTGGGATTACAGGCGTGAGCCACCACGCCCGGCACATCACTTTTTATGTCAGTTTTTCAATAAATGTTCTTGCAGTCCTGGCTACATTCCGCATGGTTGGTTTTTCAAATATAACCTTAGACATAAAGAGGTTTCTTATTTTTTTTTATTTATAAATCTGGCATAGAACACTAATAGTTTCAAATAATAAAATACAATGCAAATTGTCAACATTTTCCTTTTTCAATTACCAATATTTTAATCACTATGTACTAAAATTTTGCACATTTATGACATTTATAAATGAAATCATTTGGCTGACTGACTTTAATAGTTGAATCATTAAAGATGTGTATTTCAATAAAGTGAATACTGCCAATTTTTTCTACTTCCTCATTACCGTTCCAGTGAAGCCATTTTTTTTTTTTTTTTGTCTTTTTGAGACAGGGTCTCGCTATGCAGTTGAGGCTGGTCCTGCACTCACTTTTGTAGCCCAGGCTGGTCTCGAACTCGCACCAATCCTCCTGCCTCAGCCTCCCAATTGCTGGGATTACAGGCGTGAGCCACCACACCCGGCAAGAAGCCATTTTTTAAGCATTTCAACTTTCTCTAATTTCTCCATTTAGAAATCACTAACTGCTACATTGCGTTTAAGTGACATGGGGATATCTGTAACCTAAAGCCACAGTTTAATATTCTATGAAAACAATATTTGAATACTTTTCCTAATGTCATTTAAAATATTGTATGAAACTTACTTGAAACTTAAGGACACCCATTTAGCTAAGAATTTGGGTAATTACAAGAGCAAAGAAGATGAGTAGCAGTGCTTGGCCAAGATTAACATGCTTCAGAGAGGTGAGAAGCATTTGCATTCAATGGGAAATTCTGATGGTGTGGCCAAGGGAACCAAGCTTGTAGGAAGCTAGGATGCGAGAAAAGAGAGGTTAGAAGATAGGAGCTGGGCCGGAAAAGGGTACAGCACAGGGCAGAGGTGGAGCAGATGCACTGAACCTTCCGGGAGCTGAAGAAGACAGCAGTCTGTTCCCACTTTGCAGTGCCAACTTTGGGGTCTGCCAGTCCTGCTGATCCTACTGAGAGTTATGCATATCCTCTGCCTTAGGCACAGCCACAAAGTGCACTCTTTTACTTCTACTTTCTGATGAGACTTGTTCTTTGTAATTACGCTTTCCTTATTGAAATACATTCAAGTTATGCAACTCATTTCTTTGAAGCATCCTAAAATTATAGGGTGGACCTTGGCCCTCACCTGTTTGAAGACATATTGGTGATTGTTGTGCTATCACAATACCTGAGATGAAGATGCCATAGCACTTCCCTTCCTAATGTGTTGTATTATGTATGCTAATTGAAGGAATTATTTCTTGGGTTAAGAAAAATGAAAATATGCTACAAGAACAACAGTAAGAAAATATGATAAAGGAAATGGGAAAGGAGAAAACCAAGATTAGTGCTGTTATTCTGCACTGACTACTAACATTGTGTTTGAGCAAAATTAGTTTTAGAAAATGGAACAATAATGCACTACATGTGATGAATAAAAGTTATTTTTTACTGATTTTAAGTGATTAATCAAGGAAACTAAGCACACTATAACATGAGTCTTATTTAAGATAATAGCATGGCAAAAGAAATTCAAAGGTACCTATGAAATGTCTTGGATATGGTTCTCTGAGAGGAGAAGGAGAAAGAAGAGAAGAAGAGGAAGAAGAGGAGGCGGGCGGAAGCGAAGAGAACATTGCATCAGAACACAAAGAACCATCCAGGAAGAAAAGAAAATAATGAAATATGTGAACTGATAAGCTGAACTTTGGGGCTTCTGCTTCCTTCGTACCACTGAGCAGCAGTGCCCCTCCTCCTGCAGCCCTTACCTATGGTGGAACCTAGGTTCTGAACCAACTATGCCTTCACTCAGGAGTTGGTATGGCTTCAGTTCTACAAAAATAACCAGAATGGGGCACTAAGCCTGATTTTTCAGATAGTTCCACACTGATTTCCATAGTAGTTCTTTCAGTCTACACTCCTAGAAGAGAAGAGTTCCTTTATCCCTAGAGCCCTAGAGCCAATGCAGCAACTGTTTCTGCCTGATTTTTTTTAAATTTAAGTTTATTAATTCTAATAAGAAAGAACAATGAGGCAATTTCAAAATACATCAGTAGGACAGCCACAATAATCAATACAATACATTTTGTTGTCTTCATAGTACTTGTTCAGAGTACAAGATGCAGATATGATAACATTTCTAAGCACTATTGGTACAAATATTTTTTCTCACTGAACTAAGAAAGTAGTTGTATGTATGGTCCAATAGTCCAAAGTCATAGTAGGTTATCCATAGAACTGGAAATGTCAGAAGCTGTTGACTTGAGCCTTTTACAGCTCAGCATATTAATACGGCTTTACTTTTTATACCTCATTGTTAAACTTCTCTGCTGGATGGTTAAGACCAAGTTAAAGCAAAAACTGTACAACAAAAAATGTAACTTTTGTATCTGACAAGGTCACTCAAGTCCTCTCAGGATTTACCCTGAAACCATGTATAGCATTTTGTAGAACTTTTATCAGTGTCAGCCATCTCCAACAGGTTTTTGAAACTAGCAACTAATTGGTAGAATTCTCATCTTGACTAACTATATATGCTAATATCTGTGAAGTAAGCAACTACACTGAGGCCATGTGTATTACTTTTTTTTGTCTTTTTTGAGACAAGGTCTCACTATGCAGTTCAGGCTGGCCTTGAGCTCACTTTGGTAGCCCAGGCTGGTCTCGAACTTGCACGGATCCTCCTGCCTCAGCCTCCCAAGTGCTGGGGTTACAGGCGTGCGCCACCACACCTGGCTTGGCCATGTGTATTACCCAAACTATGCTTACAGTGGCTGTCATTCTGATCTTTTCCATGTATGCTGCTTCTAATCAAGTTTTCTTGATTTCTTTCTTTTTTTTTTTTGTATTATATCTGGCTCAGCCTGCCCTGGGGGTGGGGCTGGCACAACAAGTGATACCAGGGATCAAACTGAGGTCCCTGTAGTTTCCTAATCTTGCCTGAGCATACACTTTAGACCAGTGAGCCATCTCTCCAACCCTTGATTTCTTGATGATAATATTTCTGGTGTGACATGGAATCTCAATGTCTTAATTTGCAGTTTTCAAATGACCAGTGATGTTGAACATGTTTTCACATACTTACTGTCATTTGTATTTTTTCCTCTGAGAATGTTAACCATACTGTTAAATATTAAAAAAAAAACCTAGGAATAACTCTGTACCCCAAAACAGTTTCTGGCCTTCTACAATAAAAGTACAAAACATTCTGAACAAAATAGAAAAAAAAAAACCCTACGTAAATTCAGGAATACAGTATGATTAGAGATTGGAAAATGTAGTATCTAGAGATATCAACTCTCCTACTCTCACTTGGTATGATGCAATTATAGTCAAAATCCTAGCAGGTTATTTTATTCATTTATGTTTTAGAGAACCTGATGAACTGCTTCTACAATTCATATGAAAATCAATGAGCCAAAACCAGCCAAGTGAGGGGCCCGCCAAATAGCTCAGTGGATTAAAGCATCTGCCAGTAAGTTCAGGGGCCTGCAGTGTCGACCTTGCCCCAGGGGCAAGCTGAGAAAGCAGTTGAGACTAGGGCTGGTGACACATGACTGTAATCCCAGCTCTTGGGAGGCTGTAAACAGTTGGACCGCTATGAGTCCAATCTTGTAGTGAGACCCTGAACACCCTGTAGATCCCTCCCTAAAATACAAAAACAACAACAGCAAGAAAAACAAGCCAGGTGAATAATGAAGGAAAATAAAGATAGAGCACACTAGCCCCAGATATCATAATCTATTCTGTCTTAAAGATACAGTGACTATAATAGTCTTGTGTTGGTACAGAGACAGGCAAATTGATCAATGAAAGAGTATAGCAAAAAACAATCTTCCACACATATGGTGCCATAGCTTGTATCTAGCTATATGTCCCCTTAAAGCCTGATGCAGTCACAGGTCAGACTGATTCAGATGGCTGAATCAGTGAAGTGTGGCAGCACACACTTATAATGAGGATGAGGCATGTGGTTCACTGTGAGTTCAAGGACAGCATGACCTCTATTGCAAAATCCTGTCTTAAAAAGGTAGAAATAATAACAAAACAGAAGTGGCTGGATCTAAGATATGTAATGCTGGCATTAAGGAGTTGATGTTATTATTAAGGTTGCTCCACACTGGATGTGAGTTCTACCCATCCTCAGAGTAAGTAGCCTGTCTAGGATATAATAGACAGAAAGAGGGATGCTACTTGTATTATGTCATTTTTTTGCTTGCTGCCTTGCTGACTTATGTGATGCCTCTCTGCCACATGCCACCCTGTGTTGTTTTTAAGCAACTGTGCACTGAAAATTCTACAAATCATGAGCTAAATAAACCGTTTCTTCTTTAACTGTAGATATTGGGTATTTTGTCTCAGCAATAAGAAAAAGTAACGAAGACATATATGGATTATGACACAGATCACGCTGTCATGCATGAGGAAAGTACCACTTGCTCAATAGTGTTGATCATATTCATCAGACATAATTTAAAGGGCACATATGTACTTTGCCCCCATAGTATATACTTAAATATTTTCAGTTGTTTTTAGTACTCACAATAAAAAACCACCATAAATTTAGGAGGATATATAGGAAGGTACCTTCATGATTCTTGAGTAAGTAGAGATTTTTTAAAATAGGGCATAAAAATATTACCCAAAGCAAAAAAGACAGTATATTACAATTAGGAACACCTGTTTATTAAAAGACTTCATTCTGCAATGAGAAAAGACAGTAAGAAAATATGCTTACTATCTCTGTCCAGAAAAGTTCCCTGCAGATTTCTACAAATCATTGAAACTGGATTACAGTGGAAAATGGGGAAAGTAGTTGTAAAGCTAGTCACAAAAGAGGTTATGAAAATGGATAAGAAATTCATGAAAAACACAAAATTATCACAAATATCAAAAAAGGAGGTTAGAAACAAATTTTGTTTTTCCAGAAGTCCTTGCACAAACTAACATTGGCAATAACTATATTTTGTGACTGGGTTAATCTTTGCCCTTAGGGAAGACTTTATAAATATTCATCTTTTTTAACTTATTGTGTAACTGGTCATAGAAAGAGCTTAGCACTTGCAGTGAATATGTTCTGTCACAATGTGGAATACAGTAAAATAAATATCTTAAAAGATTCATTGAATATATAAAACTAGAGCTCACTAGGGAGCTCCACCTTATAATAACAAATAAAATTCAGAGTCATTCAGATTTCATTTGCAAATGGATACACCTTAAGACCAAAATATTAAGTTAAATCAGATGCACAAGCTTCAATATTGTGTGATTTATCTTATATGAGAAAACCAAAGTGTAAATAAAGAGCAAAATGAAAAATAGCGGAGAGAGAGCGTTCACCAGTGGAAAAGAGATCAATAGATGCGTAGAGGGAAAGAACAAGTAGTACAGGGAATAACAAAATTTAAGATGTTTATGTGCATGCGCCAATTCCCACAAAAATGTTAATCTTATGTACTAGAAACATGTACTAAGGAAAAATAAAATGTAAACTAATCTGTATCTATGAATCTGATCATTTAAGAGAAGTCACTAGAGTGAGTAGCAGTGAAGATATAGTCCTGCTGTAGACAAAACTTAAGAATGTGGCAAATAGAGGAAATAACAAATGAATTTGCAGTGTTGCCAGAGTGGTAGGAAAAAAAATTCAATCATGGGTTAATGTGAATTTTGTTTATCTTTTTTTTTTCTTTAAAAAAATCGAGAAGTGAATAGAAAAGAGAAATTAGGCAGCAGTTGGGATCCTAATTTTAGATCAGAATAGGCAAGGTCTGAACGGTTGTTTCCTAATCCCGAGATGTAAAATTATTAAAGGGTAATCAGAAAATTGTGGATGGAGGGTCTTTCCCCTTCAGAAGTAGAAGTAGCTTATTTCAAAGTATATGGTGTTTTGTTTTTGCTTAGTATGATTCAGATGTAATTCAGAGCAATTACAGAATTTGACGTCTTCCATAACAACTAGTGATCATCTCTGGTCATGAGCCCTAGAATTGTATACTGCATTGAAAGACCAGAAAAGACATTTGTGCATTTTGTTGAGAAAAACTGGGGACTTTGAAAATATCTAGTCTCCATACTATTTTGTTAGTGTGTTCAGTACTTAGATTGATATTCATCTCAGGAGTGAGGCAGGTTGTTTGCTTTAGGCACTGGGCTTAGTCCCACCGACACATATTTGACTGATTTGTTAGCTCTGTGGCTCCTGTCATATCCTCCTTTTTCATTTTGTTTTATCAGACATGGATGTTCCAGTGCAGTTAGAGAAGCAGTATTTGGAGTGGTCTTTAAAGGACCTTTACATGCTTGAAGCCAGTTTAAATACTGTAGGTACCTGAATTCAGCAGAATAACCCAATATAGTGTAAAAAGCCATAATAGTAGTGAGCTATCAGCAGAACTGACAATTATGAGAAGTTGTTGACTTGAGCCTTTTATAGCTCAGAATATTAATATGGCATTACTTTTTGTAGCTTGTGGTTGTACTTTTCTGCTGGATGGTTGAGAAGCAGTTAAAGCAAGACCTATAAAATGAAAAATGTAACTTTTGTATCTGACAAAGTCAGTCAAATCCCCTCAGGATTTACCCTGAAACCATGTACAGAGGTTTGTAGATTTATTTGTCAGTGTCAGCCACCTGGATGAGTCACAGCCATTGCTTGACCAATTTGTTTTCTGTGCAACCCTGAGTCTCTAGGTGACTCTCCTTAGGCACATTATACATCGTTGATCCCATCCCTCTGTAGCCCCATAATTTCCTTGATCAGAAAATTTGGGGTGCCACTCCTGTCTGGTTAAGGTTAGCTAGGCAAAAAGTATGAATTGTTTCTGTAATACTACTATCTTGGTACTTTGAGAGATAAAAATGATTGTTACAGTTTTGCATTTCTTAATCTACATTGATTACACTCAAAGATTGAAAAAGTTTCTTTCCATATTAACCTATAATAGTGCTGGATGTCGGATGGGGCTATGACCAGAGCCGCTGGCCAAACAGAGCCAGAGTGGAGAAGATGCCATGGACCACCAGGGCTGCCCCTGGTGTAAGACCACCAAATACCAGAACTGTTCCTTGAAGCTGATGGTGAATGTGTGCAGACACACTCTCTATGAATGTTGTGTGGGTTTACTATTTGTGAGAGGAGCTGGGAACTGCCCTGAATGTTGCACCCCACTTAGAAAGAGTAATTTCAGGGTACAGCTCTTTGAAGATCCTACTATTGATAAAGAAGTTGAAATTTGGAAAATAGTGTTAAAGATATACAATAAAAACGAAGAAGGCTTTCCTAGTTTAAGAGAATGTAATTATTTCCTTGAAGAACTCGAACAAATTGTGTTCAACTTGACCAAGAATGTGGATTTGGAAAATACCAAAGAGAAAATGGAGGTATACCAGAAGGAAAACACACATGTTATTCAGAAAAATAAGTTAAAGCTGACTCAGTTGGGTCCGGCAGGATGGGTCAGTGGTCTAAAGCGCCTGCAGGTGGCTGCAGGGACCGCGGTTCGATCCCCGGCACCACATGCTGTGCCAGCCCTGTCCTCAGTGCAGGCTGAGCCAGCCATAAAAATAAATAAATAAACAAATGTTCTGAAACAAGAAAATAAATAAATAAAAGTTTAAAAAAAAAAAGCTGACTCAGGAACAGGAAGAATTGGAAGAAGGTTTAGAGGTAGAGCAGCAAGAAAATGAACAAAGAAGACTATTTGTACAAAAAGAGGTACAACTGCAGCAGATTCTAAACAGAAGAATAAGCAGACGTTTTTAGATGAATTGGAGAGTTCTGATCTCCCTGCTCCTGTGTTATTGGCCCAACATAAAGATAGATCTGCCCAGTTGGAAATGCAGCTTCACAAACCCAAGCCTGTGAAGCCAGTCACGTTTTCCACAGGCATCAAAATGGCTCAACATATTTCATTGGCACCTATTCAGAAACTTGAGGAAGCTCTATAAGAATACCAACCACTGCAGATAGAGAATTGTGGACCTCCAGTTCCTGAGCTTGAGATGTTAGGCAGACTTCGATATTTAAACCATGTCAGAGCTGCTTCTCCGCAGGACCTTGCTGGAGGCTATTTGTCGTCCCTCACATGTCATAGAGCACTGCAGGACGCATTCAGTGGGCTTTTCTGGTAATTCAATTAACCTTGATTTTGCTATTTATAAGATTTGGACCTTGGAGCTGAAAGCTAGGCTAGGCGACAAGAAAAGTAAAACAAACTTGCAAAATGATAGCCATATGCAGCTGCACAGCAGTACCATCACTAGCATCTGTGCTGCTGTACTCATACGGAGAAAATTTCAGAACTAAGATTAGCAATATAGAGGATGCTTGTTTGTGAAAAAGATTTATGTGATGGAATAAAAGAATAATCTATCTATATGTGTTTAAGATTGAAGACTACTAAAATCTTTTTTCAAAATAAAGCTAGACTTTACAGTAAAAAAATATATATAATATGCTATCTCCACTTTGTGTGTTTATAAATAAATCTATATTTACATTAAAAATAACAGAAATAAATAACTTATATTGATATTAACACAGTGGGTATTGTTTTTATTGTAAAGTACAATGGTTTCTTTCTCATGTGTCCTAGTAGGCATAAAGGATTCTGTGTCTTGAGTTGTGCTGAAGTGCTACATAAAACTGAAAAACAATTAGTCACTTGTCTTATAGTACATTCATAAAACTATATACATATTCTTGCTAATGGTTCAACTTCTGACATTATTATAAATGGCCTAAAGAGAAATACAAAACTTGTGAGCTTAACCAATTTATTACTTTTAATGAAATTTTTGTGCTATCACTGACATTAAAAATTTTTTCTATGTCTTGATTAAGTGAACAGATTATGAATTCTGTTTGATAATTTTCAACAGAGGAAATGGAACAGGGTGAATGTTGAGTTTTAATTTTCAGCTGTATTAAAGAAAAAGGAAGTCTATAAGCTGATTTTGTATTAATGAGAATTGTCTATTTTGTTGTGTTCTGTTTTAGGTTCCTTTGTGTTTTAGCTTAATTTCCTTGTTATCAGAATTACAACCTCTCTTTTACAAGTTATCATGCATTAAGTGAAGGTGAAAGAATTATGAAGAATTGCTGAGGCATTCACATGCTGGTAAGAGACTGGTTTGCAGAAAGTTGGTATTCTATTTCACGCCCATAAATTTAGTTTCTGCTTTCCTATTTCTCTTTTGAAAACACTGTGATTATATTGTATGTCCTGTTTTATACTTTATGGTTCCCAGGAACATTTCAAGTGTTTTTAAAAATACTTTATTTAAATTTATACTTACTTATGCTTTGTAACATATAATAATTTTTCCACTGCAATTATTCCTCCATACAGACTTTTTTGACATGCCACTATGGTTGTTATTCAAAACATCACACTAAGTCAATACAGTATCTTGTCAATTGATTGTTCCAGATGGTATTTGGTATTCTGATGATATTTTTTTTTTGGTCTTTTTTGAGACAGGGTCTCACTGTGCAGTTCAGGCTGGCCTTGAGCTCACTTTTGTAGCCCCGGCTGGTCTTGAACTCGCACCAATTCTCCTGCCTCAGCCTCCTGAGTGCTGGGATTACAGGCGTGCGCCACCACGCCCGGCTCTGATGATATTTTTTGATTTAGTTACAGATATTTTGTTAATGTGAACACCAGTTAAACATATGTGCCAGGGTCTTTATTGCCAGTACTGTCATTTCCTATTAATATGTCACAACTTAGAGTAAAAAGTGGAAGGTTTGTGCTAATATTGATTGCAGAAATTTTGTGCACATAGTTTGTATTCTGCATAACTGCCTTGATAATATCAGTACACAATGTATTAACTACTGGTATTCTTTTATTATCTTTTTTGAATTATTTTCATAATATTTTAAGAGGTTAAAAAAAGTCTACCCACTTACGAGTTTCCTGATGACATCAATTTCTCACTTTATGCACTCATGTAATTGATATATAGCTGTTAATTGAATTAATTCCTTTCTCCTCATCTCATCATTTCTAGTGATACAGATTTAATTGATGCATCAGTTCTGAGTGACTCATAAAAGGAACTGAACATGGCATTCCTCTTGAGATTCAGTTTCTATCCTTCTCTTCTCTGCTTTTCCTTGTCTAGTTCTATCCTCATTTGCTGAAAGATGTATTGTTTCTTGTGAATTGTGGACTCTACATAGAAACAAAAACGAAGAACACCCTTGATGTGAAAGGCACTTACCCCTTTCTTTTTCCTCAGTATGTTCCTTAGGCTTACACAGTGAAATTCTCATAAAATCAGACTTGATATGAATATCACATTCCTTGCCTTGGTTGAGGTTCTGAAAATACCAAAGTCTGTATACAAAGTCCTTCAAAGCTTTCCAAAAAATTTTGTAAGAACATATTTATATGGAATTAGATGTTTGCCATTAATAGCTCCCTTCTAAAGATGAAACATATAGAAAAATGAGTAAGTTTTATTAACTTGATTTGGTTTCTTTTCTGTATTTTAAAATAAGCAAGGACTTTGGGAATATTCTTTAATTGGTAGTTTTACAACCAATATCATCTTTGCCATACTGTATAACTAACATGTCTTACTTCCTTTTGTCTCATGTAGCTCATTTTGATCATCTGTGTTGACAAGGGGAGAGTAGACAGTTAGAGAATCAAATTATCAAAGCATTATTTTTCTATTCATAGTGTGATCTTCTGTGCTTAATGATTTATAAGTACATTAATGCATCTCAAAGCCATACTTATAAGTGAAAAAACTGTACACATATGTTTAAATATCACAATTTTTGTTTCATGTGTGAAGCTAAAGGCGTAAATAAGAAACAAAATGCATGACAGATAGTGGGAAGTAGGAATAAATTTCTGAAATGGGAAAAAGAAGGAAAGGAAGATGGGGAAGGGAGGAAAGAGAAAAAGACAAAGGGAAATAGAAGGAAAATATATATTAAAAAAGCTTTTGAAAACAAGGAGTCAAAGTGGTGTTGATAGGAAGAAAAGAGATTTGAGGTAAAAAGAAGAATCAAGATATATGATTTACAGGTACTAATTCTTTATGATGAATATGATCTTTATGTATATTGGAAGTATATCAATGCAATTAATTTCATAAAGAACGCTGATGGTAACTTTTTGTCCATATATATATATATATATATATATATATATATATATATATATTTTAAGAATTTTTTACTTTTTTTTTCTTGTTTCTGAACCTTTGTTTGTTTATTCACTCATTTTTATGGCCGGCTCAGCCCTCCCCGAGGGAAGGGCTGGCGCAGCATATGGTGCTGGGGATTGAACTGTGGTCCCTGAAGCTGCCCAAGCTTTCCCAAGCAGGCGCTTTAGACCACTGAGCCATCCCACCGGGCCCCTTTTTGTCCTTATATTAAGATTTTATGTGTTCTAAAAATAAGATGTTAGAGATACACTTCTGCTTTAGTGAGGTAGAGTTTAGTGTTCTTTAAAAGCCAGTTGCTTCATTTTACGAAGTCCGAAGGTTTTTGTCTATATGAAATTTAGATTTGCTTTCTATATTGCTTATTTTTCACTTTGAAGCTTAAAATGACAAATGCTCACTTTCTTTCTTACTTTTTTTTTAATCACCTTACAAAGTTAACAATTTTGAAATTTCCATTCTTACCATGCTCTGAACAATACTGCAATATTGACTTTCTTTTTTTGCTTTTTAAGATGATGCTCATTGTTGAAGACAACCTACTGATATGTACTGATAATGTGTTAATAGCTTTATGGGACTCAGAACGGGTTAGTTTGCTGTCTATGAGAATATGGTTACAAGTGAAATGATCTTGGGCAAACCACAGAAGTGGACAAGCAATTGGCTTCCCGATTGTCCTTTTGCTCTGTAATACCGATGCTCAGAAACAGCAGATCCAACCTATATAATTTTAAGTGAAATCATTGAAATTTATTTGAATTCAATGGGAGAAAAAAAAAACAATAAAGTATTCACTGTGCTTAACTCCTCAGATGTAATGATTTTGACTATATTTTACACTTCAGGATATTTCATAATAAAGGGTACATTTGCTTCTTTCTCTGTTTTGTGATTTATCATCTCCAAGAAATGCATATTGACTCTGAGTAATGAAAGAGGAAGATGAGCTTCCTCATGCTATTTGGCATCTTCTTCTTGTATAAATGGGTTAGTTAAAATCAATGTTGGGTTACTTATATTACATTCTGTAGCTTACATACTCACACATCACTTTATCAATTTTAGAAAGTTTGTTATGACTTCCTTACCATGTAAAATGAAGAATTCAGACATTAATCATTCTTTCCATTTCTGACCCTGCATCTCTCACACAGCACACCACGTTATAGTGAAAAAAATATGTCATTTTCCATTAATCAGAATCTGCAATTAGAATGGGAACTTTATTGATAAATCTCATACTCACCAAATTTAGAGAAGCAATATCAATTAAGGTTAGAGTCAGAAGTGTTATATAATCAGTCGTTAATAAGCATACATTTGTAAAATGTAGTGTGTTCAAATCTCTTACACATTAATTTTCATATTTTTGAATTTTTACTATGAAAATATGAGGACATTTTATTTGAAAGAGCCCTAAACTTTATATTTATTTTATTTTGTAATATTATTTTGTAATGAATAATCCAAGAAATTATATACAAAGAGTTTAGGAAATTTGTCCATACACTAAAGAACAGAGAATCCAACCCTCAGACATGTATCCCATGGAAATGTGCTTCCTGAATCCAGCTGAAGATTTAGAGTCCAAAATAATACTTCCCAGGAGCTCAACTGGGAGATTTAAAGACCACGATAATGTCTCATGCTGGCCTGTTTCAAGGATCTGTGCTGGGGAGGCACACGGTCAGTGGTGAAAGCTAGAAAATCCATGCAAGCAGATGAACAATCTGTGTTAATAAGCTAAGGAATCTGAACTGGAGCCAAGAAGCAACTGTCAAGAACTAGAGCTCTCTTGAAAACTAAAAAGACATCCTCAACAACAGTGAGATCCTGAGCTCATCTAGCAATGAGAAAAGCTGAGTTCCCATCAGGAAAATAAACATGACGAGTTTCTTCAGGAAACTGTGTACTACCTTCCCCTCCAGAGCCAGGAAACAATTCTCAGAATAATGAATAGAGCTCCACCAAACTGAACGGTAGCCATTCTCAGTGACATTAAGGTTCTAAGCTCCTTTGACAATGTGAGAAACCGGTTTCATCAAAGAAGCCAACATGACAGAGTCCTCAAGGGAACCAACAGTTCTTTCACAGCTTCCCCAGTGGGGTGTATTCTCTAGTTCTGACTCTTATGCTGCTGTTAACAATCCTCAAGTGGGCCCCCTACACCCAGAACCATGCTAGTTCAGTTCAGCTGGGGTTTACAGGTTGACCACACAGACAGTGCATCACGCAGACCAAATATCATGAAGTTACTAGGCTATGACGAAGATCTTGCAGTATGCAATTAAAAACTATATGGAGAGTTCTATCCTCTATGCCATCATCTGCTTCTGAGTTCATCTGTCTTTTAACTTCATCAGGGACCTACAGCCTTAATTGACTGGTCCTCACCTCCTTAAATTCCTTCCCACAGAAACCATAAGGGATAATTAAATGATTGAAGATTTGGAATGATTAAAGGCACACAATAGCTAATATAAAGTTTTTGGTTATGGAAGAGGCTTAATAACTTTTGTTCTTTGTGATTTTTGTACTTGTACTAAGTAAGGTACAAAATCCTTAACGTCTTACAGTAAATGTCCTTTGACAAGAACATGTGGATTGATGCCTATAGATCCACTTAATGTATTTTAACTCTGATGTCAATCAAAACAATGTAGACTGGGTCAATACTGCTTGGGAGATTACCGCCAGAGGAGATCTGTGAATGTAGACTGCTTATTTAGGAATAATAATAGATAAGGACTACTGTTGTGACTTATTTTTTTCATTTTGGGGATTGAACCTAAGGCTTAACATTGTCTTTTTCATTTTTACAAATTTGCACTGAGACACCCAAGTTGAACTAGAACATGTGATCTTCCAATTTCAGCCACTCAGAATGCTGGATTACAGGCATGTGCCACTATACCTGGTAATAAAATCTTTTATTTCTTTCTACCATCCTCCTTTTTTTTTTTTAGATTGGGGAATAAATGTAAGGCATTCAGCATTTTATAAACATGCTAAACACACTCTTCTTCAGCACAGCTACACCCTCAGATCTCTTCAACCCATTTAAAAAATTTCGTTTAGCTCAGCAGGATAAGCACCTGCTTGATAATAGTATGATCCTGAGTTTGAACCCTGGTACTGATAAAAGAAAAAAAGAAACCCGAGTATGGCAGTGTATGCATGTAATCCCAGCACTTTCAAGGCTGAGGCAAGAGGACCACTGAGTTCCAAAATATAAATTTTCAAGAAATTACATAACAATAATTTAGAGGGAAAGAAATTATATTAAAGATAAATATTATTTCCAATGAAAATGTCTACAAAAATAATTTCTATTAGTTCAATTATATTCATTAGCTTAACTCAATATAGTACAGTTAATTTTGGTTTTGGTATTTAGTTTTTAATGCTGAACATTCTTAAAATGAAAAGTTTAATTTACAGCTATAATATGCTTTTTCTTTTGTAAGAAATATTTATTTGGTACTGGGTCTTGCTATGCAGCTCAGACTTGTAGTGTTCTTTCTGTCTCAATTTCCTCAGCATTGGTATTACAGGTGTTTGCCACCACACCCAGTTTGGGTGGTAGGCTTGCCATGTGGGAGGTATGGAATATTATACTTGTGATTGAACCCAGGTCCTTGTGTTTGTCAGGCAGGCACTTAGTCCACAATGCTATTGTCTCATGACAGGACGAGACTGTGGACACAGGTAAGTTTTCCTGGTTCCTAACACAATAATAATGAAATAAAGGTGGGGCTGAGGCGTTGGATCAGGGGCATAAACACCTACCTGGCAAGCACAAGGATATGAGTTTAATCTTCAGATCGCATATGCCATGCCAGCCCCTGGAACCAAGGATGGTGAAACATGTCTGTAATGTCAGCTCTGAGGAGGTTGAGATAGGAGGATTACTATGAGTTCAAGACTAACTTGGGGGATCCACAAGAGTGTGCGTAGGGCCAGACCGAAGTGCATAGAGACCCTGTCAAGAGAAAGAAAGAAAGAAAGAAAGAAAGAAAGAAAGAAAGAAAGAAAGAAAGAAAGAAAGAAAGAAAGAAAGATATCATAAATGTAAGGAAATCTGGTGAAAAAGTAATTTATGATATAGAAATAAAAATTAACTCACTATGAAATTTGTACATTAAATGTTATCAGATTACCCTTAAAGATATGTAAGAGTGAAGATACTGAATTTTATTTAAATGTCATAGTCATGGGTGTTATGTGTCATAAAACAGTATTACAAATCTTGGCATGAGCTTATAGGAGAAGTGATTTTTTATTGGTGGTACTTGAGATCAAACTTGGAACCTTGTGTTTGCCAGGAAGGTACTTACTCTACTGAGCTATATTTCTGATGGAGAAATAATATTTTTATATCTTACTATAGAACTTCTTCCTTACGGTTTAACTTTTTCAGTGAATTAAGTAAAGCATGAAAAAACAATGTGGGAAATGAGATTTAAATTAAATTTTGAAATTCTTAATAAAGATGATTATCTTTGAAGCCTCAATTAATATATTATGATTCATTGTCTTCATACCCTATTTCTTTTGATAAAATTTTGCTTTCTCATTGTATAAGAACTATAAAATTGTAATGGATTTCATTTACCCTTCTGTCATTCATGAAAATGAAAATGTATTGACCATTGATTTCTGTTTTCAGTCACTTACGTGATAAGGTAAAGTTTAAATAGGCTATCAGTAAAACTATCAAATATAATTTTTCACACTACAGACTTTTCATTATTCTTTATGTGTACTTGATGGTCAAAAGAGCCAGAGGAAAAACAACCACATCACTGCAGTATATGCAGTAATTTAACATCACTCAAAGAGAACATGATGTCTTTAAAAATATTTTGTCAAGTCACTATTATATTTCATTAAAATTACTTTAATAAAATTGTATAAAAAGCTTAATGAAAATGTGGATGCCAAACATGGGCTAACGACCATAGCCTTAGCTTTTGATCTCTGATCTAGGGACTACATCCCACTGTTTGATATTTCCAAGGACAATATTAAATTACTCTCCAAAGACATAACTAAATTACTCTCCTGAACTCTTATTTTTTACCTTGCCTCTGCTTGAGTTCGAAAGGATGCCACTGTACGTTGAGAAAGTGTATTACTGACTTGGGATGGACTTTTAGGGTTGGTTTTTTTTTAAGTATTTGATACAGGGTGTCATTATGCAGCTCGGACTTGTAGTGATTCTCCTGTTTTCAGCCTCCCCAGCACTGGGATTACAGGTGTGCACAAACATGCCCAGTCTCTGTACTAGCTCAGCGTGCATGGGGGTATGGTTTAATGTATGCTCAAGTAGAATTTGTCTACTTAAATTGCTCTGAGAAATATTTTGGGTTGATGTATAATTTTTCCTAGAATTGCAAATGTCATTCATTTACTTTGTGATGATTTATAAACCTCAGGCATTATAATTTGTGAAATGGATTGATTTAAAATCTCTAGAACAGAAGTGGTTACTAGTCTGAATGAAGATTAATTACTTCAAATTTTGCGCATGTTTTTGATAGCTTTAACACATTTCTGAGTACAAAAAAAGAGGTAAATTACACTTTATTGATTATCATGTCCCTGGTACCAGATGCTTTCCATTTCCAAATGAATATCCCAGAGACATCTCATATTTTAGAGCCTTATTAAACTCATTTTACCATTTCTATTTGCTTCTTTTGAAATCACTCATGTTAGCAAGAAAGAGCTACAATATTTTTTAGATGTCCAGGTTCTAAACATAAAGCTCCTTGTAGATCTCTTCATTGCCTATATCCCATATTTTCATATATTTATTCAGTGTATTCCTTAAGTAAAATCTTGATTTATTGACTTGGTCTCCAGCTTTGCTGCTCCTCTCACTAGATGGTGCCTACACTTCTTCACTGCTCTCTCTTCCTTAATGTTTATCTTTCTTCAGTTCATCCTCCAAAAATTTTCCAAAATAATATTTCCAGATCAAACATGATGTAAAGAATTTGTCAGAGATTTCAGGTGTTTCTTAATGTAGTTAGAGAAGAAAATGCACATTTATTATGGCATACTAACGTTATCATCTTCTGGCTGTTGCCTTCCAGACTGGCATGATTTTCTCTACTATTTAATATCATTCTACTAAAACCTGTCTATGGAAGACTATTATTGTATTTTCATGTCATTTATACCATTCTTTTTTCTACAATGCTTTCCTTGGTAGCGATTCTAATAAATTCTTATTTGAATCCTGACTCAATCCAAGGTACCTTCCTCATTAATAAGGTTTATTTTTATTATTTGAGAAATCCCTTTAACTTTCCTTCTTCACTAGTTATACATTTTAACTATAATGTATACTTTACTGTATTATGATAGTTTTTTTTTTTTGTCTTTTTGAGACAGGGTCTCGCTATGCAGTTGAGGCTGGCCTTGAGCTCACTTTTGTAGCCCAGGCTGGTCTCGAACTTGCACCAATCCTCCTGCCTCAGCCTCCCAAGTGCTGGGATTACAGGCGTGAGCCACCACGCCTGGCTTATGATAGTTTGTTTATAAGTCTGTATCCCTACTGTCTCTGAGTCCCTTTGAGTGTAGGATATGGTCTTTTACTTTGTATTTAAGCCTTGTGTTATAATTAAAATGTAATAAATGTTTCATAAATATTTGTCCAAAATGATTAAATGTTTCAAACTTATCAATAGTCCTGTGTTGCCCATGGTGATATGTAGCTTAGGACTTAGACTACTGAAAAGTAGTAGACTTGCATTTGATGTCAGTATTGTCCACTTGTAAAGTTACTGTTTCTCCATCTGTTGGACTGAAATATACCAGACTGATAAACCAGTGGCCCTTCATATGTTTTATTATTTATGTCTTAGTCTTATTAGGTCAGTTGGATTTCAGATATCTGTCTTTGACCCTTGGAACACTCTGGGTAAAGACAAACATGTTGTTAGCTAGCATATTCACTGCCCTTATTGTTATTCATGAGCAAGGAGAGATATGGTGAAAAGGATGGAGACAAGAGAAGCTTTAGATAAATCACTATTGTTACGTTGATATGTACGTAGAGTAGTTTACCACAGTGCTTTATAATTTTCTAGAGTATTGGTTACTGCCCTAGTAGGAATGTAACTATTTCTTCAGGTGTAATTTGAAGCAGTGCTTGAAATGTGTAATGATGAATTTATCTCAATGGCAGTAAGTACTAAAATTTTATTGGTCTTCAACCAGTGTTGTTGATAAATGTATTTTGAAATATCTACCAGGTAATAAAATAGTTTCTCCACTGACAGGCATGAATTAACTGATTGTGGCATAAAACAACTGTTCCATCAAGTAAAAAAGTAAGAGTTAAATGTCCTCTCTTCTCTGAAAATTGCCATCAGATTAATGGATCATTTGTAGTACTGAAATCAGAAGAATCATTGAAAGAACTTCCATTAATTTTAGCTAAGGAAAAAAGGTAACTAACCAAAAATCTACCCTCTGTTTGAGTTTCTTGTCACTATATTTCTACTGAACCTTAGTCCAAAAATGACAGAGCATTCCTTAGACTCAAAAAGTTGTTTAAAATATAAGAATCAAAACAAACTGACTGGTAGTAAGTCAAGCGAGGCAAAATATCTTAAATAAAAATTCACTGTTGTGAGAAAATGTGCATACACACAGACATATAGCAAAAGTCTGAAGAGAATTGCCTAAATTTAAGTCATTGTCCTAGAACAATTAAGTTATAGAGAGTTGACAGTCCTGTTTTTTCTCTTGAAATCACCATATATAACTTATTTTGTACTTCTGTTAGTATTCCACTTACTTACTTGTAACAGACATCTACAAATTCATAAAGTGTCAAAAGGGTCACAAATTTAATAAGTGGGATATATTTTGGAAATATAATTTCCAGATAATATTCACTTGAAAAATACTGGTTTTAGACTTTAATAAAAGTCCTTATACACTTGATCAAATTGGTTAATCTAGCCATTATAATTTTATATGGCATGTGATTCAAGAAGTAAGAGAGGACTTTGCTATGGTGTGTCTATAGGAAGATAATGTAAATTTACCCAAGGATATTCTATCATTGACCTACATCTCCAATTCTTCTTATTTTTTATTTTGAGACTGGTGTCCCTAGTTTTCCCAGGGCTTCAATCATCCCTCAGCCTTGTTAGTATCTGGGTTTATAGGGCTGCATCACCATATCATGTTTAACTATGGTTTTATAATTCTTAAGGGGAAAAGATTCCATAAAGACATTTCTGACTTTTTCTTAGCAAGTGCAATATGTATGAGCTGAAAACCACATAAATCTCTATTTTATAAAAGTAAACATGTATCTAACATTAATATTTCACAGGAGTTAAGGATTTGGATCATTGTGTCACTGATTTAACTCAAGATCATGGTAGCTCCCCTGCCAAGTAAGTATTACTGATTTAATTCAACAAATATTTATTGGACAACTACAGTGGTTAATTATCTGGAAAGTGTACACATGTAACATTCTCTACATCAGTGCTTTTAGCTAAGATGGTGGTTCTCAAAGCTAGAATCCCGTACATAACTTTTGAAATATCTCAAAACTCTGTCTCCTTGCTGAGTTCTAGATTCTAGAATCCAGGGATCAGTATTTTAGTAAGCATTTGAGATTTTCCTGGTGTACAGCCAAGAGTTGAGAAACACCTCTCTTTTCTTTTCTTTTCTTTTCCATTCTTTTCTCTTTTACCTTCCTTCCTTCCTTCCTCTTTCTCTCTCTCTCTCTCTCTCTCTCTCTCTCTCTCTCTCTCTCTCTTCCTTTCTTTACTTTTTTCTGTATTTTTAGAGAAGGCCTACAAGGTGTTTAGGGTCTTATTACTAGATAGGACTCATAGTGATTCATCTGTTTACAGCCTTCCAAGAGCATGTATTACAGGCATGTACCAACACTCCCAGTTTCAATTGCTGTCTCAGAGCATCCTGGGGGTGGGGCTGGCAAGGCAGTCCTGGATATGGAATGCCCAGGCCCTGCACCTTCTTACAGGTGCTTTAATCCGCTGAGCTATTTGGCAGGCCCTACCTCTCCTTTCTTTATAACTATTGCATATAGTAATTTGACACCTCATTTAGAAATTGACATCCATTATGCAGTCCTGTTTTTTTTTTTTAATTTTATTTATTTTTTCTTGTTTCAGAACTTTTTTTTTTGTTGTTGTTGTTTATTTATTTTTATTTTTCTGGCCGGCTCAGCCTGCCCCGAGGGCAGGGCTGGCGCAGCATGTGGTGCCAGGGATAGAACTGCGGTCCTTGCAGCCGCCTAAGCTTTCCAAAGCAGGTGCTTTAGACCACTGAGCCATCCTGCCGGGCCCCCCTGTTTTGCTTTAAACTTCAATTTTAACACATTGTTGTGAGAGATACCTCAATTACATTTTGTATTTCTTCTCTAATGTTTCTAAGATGGAGAAATAAAGCATAAAATATTATGCCCAAAGATTATAGACTGAATATAAAATATGAGGTAGAGTAACAGATATTTATTTGAGGTTGTAATAGTCTGTTCTTTCTAGGGTCTGGGAAAATCAAAGATGAAGGGAAACAACATCAGAAGGATAGATAAAGGCACTTCAAACTCGTAGTTTATAGTATGACATTGTATTATATAGAAAGAAACACATACATTTATGTACCTCTCACATGTATCAATGTTTGATAGAAGAATACATGAGTAAAGACTATAAAAGAGAAGTAGTAGATACAAAGCTAGACTTAATGCACTCAGAATGGGAAGCTTAAAAACCTCAAAAAGTAATGTTTATAATGAAAATATACGTTTGTCTTGCCAGTTTATAACTGTGTGTTTCTAGACTTCACTTAATGTAAGAAATGGGTATAAATATGTATCATAACAGTATTCAACTTGCTAGAAAATAGAATGATTTAGATGCACCTGCTACTCAGATGGAGCATTACTTTATTTCTTTCTTTAACACTCATCAGTGAATCTGGCTGTCAGTGTCCATAAAGAAAACTTTCCTAAGACCTTGGATACCTAACTTTTAGGGTAAATCCTAAAAATAATATTTGAATAAAAGATATTACAATGATAAGGTGGCTGAATAGGATAGTTCATTTCCTTTATGCATTTGATTAATTTATTATTATACATGATAACTCATAACAATAAGATTTAGTTCTTTATTAATTTTGATTTGTCTAATTAAGCCTCTACATGAGGTTAATGACAATATGTGAGTCAGAATCTGTTGTAAGAACCTACACTATTCTTTTTTTTTTGATCTTTAGCATGTGAATTACGTATATTCAGTATTTGAAACTGCCGTAGAAAATTATGTTCTTACAACCCATGCAATTTCTTCATGAGTTTCATAATTAACAAGATGATGTTAAAAATACTCATGCAACATATTATTTTGAATTGGTATAGGAGATACATGTGTTCTTAAAATAGTTTATAGTCCAGTGGTTCTCAACCTGTGGGTCACAACCCTGGCGGGGATCAAACGACCGAAACACAGGGGTTGCCTAAAGCCATTCTGAATCACAACTGTAGCAAAATTACAGTTTTGAAATAGCCACCAAGTTATTGTTTGGTTTGGGGTCACCACAACATGAGGAACTGTACTGTGGGGTCACGACTTTAGAAAGGTTGAGAACCACTGATTTATACATTTATAAAAGTTTTAATCTTATAATTCATATATGCACATATACACACAAAATGATCTCTCCTGTACACTTAGGGTTAGGTTAAACTCAGTATTTCAAACATTTTGACAAAAACAGATTTCCATATTTACATAGTTTTCCTCATTTATATGTATATATGATAAATATTTCAAATAAATCGAATTATATTTAAAATTATTTCCCTTTTAATTCAAAAAACTGAAAAAATGATCAGCTAGCCTCTAGGCCTCATCTCCCTGATTCTATTTCATTTACTCTGCGTTCTGTCTGTGTCAGTCATACTTTGTAGCCTTTGGTTTTCTACGCTATTGCAGAAAGCATTGTTCCTCAGAGGTTTGTGCATAGTCCCTACCAAGCACATTGTTCTTTGCTTCTTTCCTCACTCCCTTTGCTCACTTTTAAAAAAACATATTTTGTATTTTCATTGTATTTTAATAAGATAATAACATAAAGCTTTTTCTTGGAACAGTATCTTATGATCACCAAAGAATATTTACTTCTACTCTTTTATGTTCTCCCTGTTCTCTGAATTTAATTTTTTTAAATTGTTTCTTATTAGTTACACATTTGTAGTGTGTACTGGTTTCATTCATCATTGGTTATTGAGATACGTACTTTTTTCTTTTCCTCTGTCTCACCTCTTGTCTTCCAGGTCTTGGTCCTCTTCCATTTGTAAAAGTTTTATATATCTGTTCCCTATTATTATTACTATTTTTTATTTATGTATGGCCAGCTCAGATGGCCTGGGAGTGGGGCTGGTGCAGTATCTGGTGCTGGGGATTGCACTGCGGTCCCTGCAGTTATCTAAGCTTGCCTAAGCACGCGCTTTAGACTGCTGAGTTATCTTGCCAGCCCTGTTCCCTATTATTTATCTTTGATTTTACCCTTTATTTGCATTTTGCATTTTTATATAAGAGAAAATATGCAATGTTTAAGCATGCATGTCTTATTTATTTATTTTTTATTATTATTTTTTTTTTTGTCTTTTTGAGACAGGGTCTTGCTATGCAGTTCAGGCTGGCCTTGAGCTCAGTTTTGTAGCCCAGGCTGGTCTCGAACTCACATCGATCCTCCTGCCTCAGCCTCCCGAGTGCTGGGATTACAGGCGTGCGCCACCACGCCCGGCATGTCTTATTTATTTCAATTAACATTATGGTTTCAACGTGGAACCAGTTTCTTACAAATTATTATTCTTTATGGTAGATTAGAACTTCATTGTATATACCAATACCATGTTTTCTTGATCTGTTCACCTAGTGATGGACATACGGGTTGTTTGCAATTTTACCTATCATGAGTTGTGCTGCCATAACCATAGGTTAACTTGTATCACTGTATTGTGATCTATATATCAGTTTGGAAGTATGAATATTTTGGTAATATTATTTTTGCTATCTAAGAGTAAGAGATATTTTTCATGTTTCTATTGTCCTCTCTCAATCTCCTTTTTCAGAATATTTAGTTTTGTTATTGAAGTCTTTGACTTCCATTGGTTAATTCTTAAGTAATTTTTCTTGATGCTATTTTGAATATTTTTTCCTAATTTCCTCAGCGACTTTATTATTGATGTAGAAGAATGCTACTGAATTTTGCATGTTGATTGTGTGTTCTAATACATTTCTGAATTTTGCTAATAGTTCTAGAAGTCTTTCTGTGGCATTTTCCATTCTTTTAACAAGTGGGATAGTTTCACTTCTTTCCTATACACATCTCTTTCATTTCTTTTATTTCCTTGATTGCTGTGCTTAATGTCTCAAGTGTTATGTTGAACAGGAGCTCTAATAAAATGTGAATCTTTCTGTTATTCTTGGTTTTAGAGGTAAAGCTTTTATTTTTCTACAATTAATATAATGTTGAGATAGACCAGAAGTCAGAAACTTAGTTCTCTTTCCCATCTTGCAAGATGGTGGGTGAAAAAGCTGAGAAGCCAGACACTAAAGAGAAGAAACCCAAAGCCAAGAAGGCTTCTACCAGTGATGCTGGTAAAAAAAAGGGTAAGGCAAAGAAGGCAAAAAAGACCAAGAAGGTGCAGCTCCACGGCAGCCGAAATCCTGTCCTGGTCAGAGGAATTGGTAGGTACTCCTGATCTGCTATGTATTCCAGGAAGGCTTTGTAGGAGAGAAAGTACACATCTGCCAAATCAAAGGTGGAGAAGAAAAAGAAGGAGATAGTTCTTGCTACCATCACAAAGCCAGTCGATGGGGACAAGAATGGGAATACCTGGGTGGTTAAGCTTTGGAAAATGCCTAGATGCTAGCCTACTGAAGATGTGCGCTGAAAGCTCTTGAGTCAGTATGTGAGAAACCCTTCAGTCAGCATGTGACAAAACTTCGAGCCAGCGTTACTCCTGGCACCATCTTGATCATCCTCACCAGGCATCACAGAGGCAAGAGAGTGGTCTTCCTGAAGCAGTTGCAGAGTGGTTTGCTTCTTGTGACTGGGCCTCTTAGCCTTAATCGTGTCCCTCTACAAAGAACACACCAGAAATTTTTCATTGCCACCTCTGCAAAAATTGATATCAGCAAAGTGAAAATTCCCAAGCACCTCACTGATGCTTACTTCAGGAAGAAGAAGCTGCGGAAACCCAGATACCAGGAGGGCGAGATCTTTGACACAGAGAGAGATACCAGATTTCAGAGCAGTGCAAGGTGGATCAGAAAGTGGTAGACTCACAGATTTTAGCAAAAATCAAAGCTGTTCCTCAGCTCCAGGGCTACCTGCGATCTATTTTTGCTCTGACAAATAGAGTTTATCCTCATAAATTAGTGTTCTAAATTTCGTACTAAGAACCTAATTAAACAATTGCTACATTTAAAAAAATTAATATAATGTTGGCAATATGTATGTCATAAATGACTCTTGTCAGATTGACATAACTAATTTATCTCTAAATGATTTTGTTATTAATATATATTCGTAATTCATGCAGTTCACAGTTATCTTGGGGAATAGTTAAGTATATGTATTACAGCTTGCTTATTGTTTTTAATCCCCTTCTACTTCCCCCCTCCATTAGCCTTTCCTCCTCTTTTGGGGTGGTTGAAGCTGAAAATTATCAAATGTGGCAGAGCAGGTCAAAGCCGGAGTGCTTAAACCAGTGAAGCTATCTCAGTCTTGAGAAAAACATTCTGTATGGACAATTTTGACCATTACTTGCCAGGCAACCTTGTACCACTTGACATAAACTTGCAAGAGTATAAATAAACTCCCTTATTGATTTTGTTTGGGTCTTTTGCTAATCAGGCAAGCAGACCTCCACATGAGCTCAGCTCCTTTTTCTTGTCTATCTTTTCCTGGTTCCTTCTGCCCTTTCTCCCTGGGATACATCAAGACACCAGTGAGTCTCCAGACTCTTCTAGTTTCCATATTCCCTTTTCAAACTTGTTGATCATAGCTCCTGTTATGTCATGTAGTGTATCAGGGCTATTAGGTTCCTGTACAGGGGACGTCATTATTCCTCTCATTTTCCCTAAGTTATTGCTAAACCTATTTTCTTGCATTTTTTATCCCCTTTGTAAGATTGACTTAGGGTTTCTCTATTGTCTTTATCCTTTCAAAGTGCATACATGTTTGTAAGTTTTACCATATCCTATTAATCTGTTTCTTTAACGAATGTGTAGCCACCTACTTTGTTTTTTTCTGATCAGTTTGGTCTTAATATCCAGTTTGTCTGAAAATAGGATATCTACTCCTGCATGTTTTTAGCTTCCCATCACAAGGAATATTATCCTCCATCTTTTGATTTTTAGCGTGTGGATTTCTTTTTTAGGTTGAATGAGTTTTATATAACATACTGATAGATTTTGTTTCTTGATTCATTTTACCATGGCTTTTGACTGGGAAGCTGAGAAATTCACACTGAGAGCTATTGCTGGAATATATTGACTTATTCGTGTCACTGTATTATTTTCCTGTTACTATTTTCCTTTTTGCTCATTATACTTAACTGCATACCCTGCCTGGTATATTAATTTTTATTCATATTTTTATCATTGTTGATATAATGATATCTTTCAGGAATATTTTTGAAAGCTTTTTGGAGTACTGGTTTGGTGGTCATTTTCTTTTTGATGTGTTTAGGACAGGTTCTTCAGAGTCTCCCTACACAGATTGGACTTGTAGTGATCCTCCTGTTTTCCGTCTTCTGAGTATTCAGATTATGGGCACACACCAGCACACCCAGTCTCAATCGCTGTCTCAGCATGGCCCAGGGGTAGGGCAGGGAATCCAACTGCAATCCCTGAGTTTGCCTAATCAGTCGCTTTAATCTGCTGAGATATCTGGTGGGCTCTTTTGATTTTCTTTATATGCTTTTTATAATGGAAGTATCTTGTTCCTTCATGAATTTTGAAAGACATTTTTGTAGGATATACCATTATGAATTGGTAGTAGTTTTCATTTAGAGCTTGAAATACTACTCCAAATTCATCTAATCTTAAAGGTTTGTGTTGAGAAGTTTTCTGTAATTATATTGTGTTTACATTTTTGAGTGATTTGTTGCTTTTCTCTAACAGATGCTAAGGTTATTTTTTGTTTTGGACTTTTAAGATGAAGACTATGATGTGTTTTACAGAGGTTCTTTTATGATTGTGTATATTTGGCATTTTATAGGCCTCTTTATTTGTATTTTAAGTAAGAGTCCATACAGTGTTCAGGGTCTCACTACTAGATTGCACTTGTAGTGATCCACCTATGTACAGCCTCCCAAGAGCTGGGATTACAGGTGCACACCCCTGTGTCCTGTCTCTTTTGCAGTCTCAGTGCACCCTGGGGGCAGGGCTGGCAAGCAGGCCCAGGGGTTGAGCCCTTGGCCCCTGTGCCTGCTTGCAAGTGCTTTAATTTGCTGAGCTATTTGGCTGGCCCTATTGGTCTCTTTTATTTGCATGTTAAATCCTTTTCCCTGAATTTGGAAAATCTCCTACTAGTATTTCTCTGAAGTTTTATTTTAATGCTTTTTGTGCTGTCATGTGATATTTCATCAATTGCAGTTAATCTTAGATTGATCTTTTTGTCAACTACTGTCTGTTGGATACTTCTTAGTGTTTTCTTGCTTGGACAGTATGTCTCAATAATTGATCACTTATATCAGCCCTGTCTTATAGTTCTGACAGTCTGTTGTCACACGAGTCACTTATTTTGTCTGGAATTTCACTAGAATTTTTAATCTTCTTAGTTTCTATTTGGTACCTTTTTATGGACTCTTTGTCAAACTAGTCATCCGTGTTTTGTATCATTTTGTTCAGCTCAGCTAATTCTCTTCAGGGTTTTATTTAAAATCTCTGCTCATTTTGTTTATTAAGTGTAGCATTTGTTTAGTTATACCTTCTTTGAGCTCTCTGAGCACCTTGTTGAGATATTTTGTCTCCTCTATCATACTCTCAAATACTCTTTGGCTCTGTGGTTTTTTACTTCCTTCTACTTGGTTCCCCCATGGATCAAAGTTTGGGGGCTTGGCAGTTTTTAGAGGCATTGTTTGCCTTGTCTGCTCATGTTTCTATTTCTTTATTTTCTTTGTCCTGAGGTTTGCACATTTATTATCATGAAAGACTTTGTTGCCAGAGACTTTGCTAGCTAAAAACCTCATTAGTTAATGTCTGTTTTCAGTGATGCACTCTGGGAATGGTTAAATGCAGCCCTTTTTTTTTCCTTTATCAAAATCCAACTACATGTGTAGTTGAATATTTTCAGTGTAATTGGCCCAATACCAAGTTATCTGGCATGGACTACCATATTGCTAATGATTCAAAAGTGTTGTAGATGTTGGCATACAAGAAAACCAATTAATAGCAACAACTATGCTACCTTGAAAATAGAAATAAAATCATTAACAATAACAGCTCAAAGAAACTGGGTATTTACATACCATAATAACCAATAAAACTCCATGCTTAACAATAGAAAGGTAATTATAATCATAACACTAAGAAAAACTATTCCCCTTTCTTTTCTTTGAAAGTTGACATATTGCATATTGTCCTCACAATCATTCTACAGAGTACAGTGTGTGGGCATGACTCACCTCCTTATTGATGTTGCTTAGAAATATTAAAAAAAAACAAAAAAAAAGCAAAAGAATATACTTCTCTTTGGACTAAGAGGAAGCAGATACATACACAGTCAAAGGTTTTGTAATTGCAGTGTGCCACCAGTGAAGCTTGTAATGTTGCAGGCTATTGAATCTAAGCCTCCTAAAGAAAAAAAAAGTAAAGTGGATTTAGAAAGGTTAATGTTTAATTGTTTGATCAATCTTATATACCTATATGTATTAATCTAAACTGATCTGATAATGAAAATATGTAATATAACCATTGTTAAATTTAAACAATAAAAAAATTGAAAGAAAAACTACTGATCTACAGTAAATGTTTACTAAATGAGACAACTATACTTGTAATAATAGAACAGTATTCAAGAGTATAAAATATGGAGGTAATTAACAATTTTAATGTTTCTAATATTTAATTGTTAAACTAGTAAAGCAGAGAACAATAAAATGATCATTAAAATTTGAAAACATCAGTGGAAGATGAGAGAAAAGTGATTTAGATGTTATTCATCAGTAATGTGGAATTAATAGTGTTTGATAAAAGTAACTAGCAAAAAGAGAAAGGCAGAAAGAAAATGTAGAGAAGAATAAGATGGAAAAAAATTACAGTGACAAAGTAACACAACAATGAAAAAAGGAATAAAACCCAATATCCAAAACACCAATTAAGTAAAATGGAAAAAAAAGAGTATAAAAATTTACTCTGTGTTTCTGAACAAATGACTTCCTTCTAAGACCTGCAGTCTTGGGGTCCATCAAGTGATGGTTTTCTCCAACTATCTATAATGCTTGCGGGTTTGTTTAGTGCATTCCCTGCACCAGAGGTCTCAGGCTGTCACAGGCATCTGAATCAGGTTATGTTCTTGCTCATATTGACAGATAGGGAAAAATTCAGACCACTTGCTTGTTTTTTGTACTTATAAGTCAGACTTCTAGATTTAAAGCTAGAACTTTCAGATCTAATCACCTTTCCCTTGCCAGGCCTGGTCGATCTTTTCTTTCTTTCTTTCTTTCTTTCTTTCTTTCTTTCTTTCTTTCTTTCTTTCTTTCTTTCTTTCTTTCTTTCTTTCTTCCTCTCTCTCTCTCTCTCTCTCTCTCTCTCTCTTTAGTGAAGGGTCTACAGGGTGATCATCAAACTCATAAGCCTGTGTACAGCCTCCCAAGAGCTGGGATTAGCACCACCAGGTCCAGTCTCAATTGCCCTCTCAGCATGCCCTGGGGGCAGGGCCAGCATGGCAGGCCTGGAGATTGAACCCCTATCCCTGAGCCTGCTTGCAGGTGTTTTAATCTGCTAAGCTATCTGGGTGGCTATTTATTTATTTATTTATTTCCAGGCTTAATTTTTCAACACAGCTGGTGGGGTCCATATCTTTTCTGGTCTCAGTTTAAACATCACAGCGCATCTGTTTAGCTTCTTCACAGCTATGTCACATGACTGTCTCTTACCTAGTCACTGTGGAAATGTAGCAGTGGGTGGATTATACCTTTGTATTTCCTTTTTCAGTGGCTACTTTGTAATGGTAGGTAAGGCAGGGTGATTGGAGGTTATATTTTTGATCTCTATTTTTCAAGGTTGATTTTTTTAGTAGGTCTTTACCTTTGGAGAAATATGGTGTATTATTCTTCAATATGTTTAGCTTTTCAGTGTATGTTAAGTATATTAAGGAGAGTTTCATTATATATTAAATATACTGAGCTTTGCAATTTAAGCCAACTTTTAAATATCTTTGCTAAATTTGACAATATATAACATAGTTTATGATTAAGAATGATTTATCAACTATAAATTGCAATTGTAACATAATATATAAATACAGAAATGTGACTATAAATATATCTGTTGAATAAATGGTAGAATCAAACTGACAGATTTAAGATTTAGGAGCTGGGGATATAGCTCAGTGGTGCAGTGACTACCTGGCAAATTCAGGGTCCTCAGTTTGATTCTTGCTTTCCCACCTCACAAAAATAGAAAAAAGAACAATTATACATTACAGCAACTCTTCATTTCATCTAGCAAAACCAAATTTTGTAATAAATTAACAGAAGTGAAAGCCATCCAAATAGCTCACAAACTGAAGTACCTGCTTAAGCAGAGTGCAACCGCTGGAGTTTGATCCCCGGCCTGCCTGCCAGCACCACTCCCCATGCCGGGGCACACTGAGACTGTGATTGACACTGGGCATGGTGGCGCGTGTCTATAATCCCAGCACTTGGGAGGTTGAAAACAGGAAGATCACTGGAAGTCTTATCTATGTAGTGAGCCCTTGTAGACCCTGTACTAAATATATATAAACTTTCTAAAAATAAATAAATAAACAGGTCTGGCAAGATAGCTCAGCAGTCTAAACCATCTGCTTAGGTGAGTTTAAGCAACTGCAGGGACCATGGTTAGATCGCTGGCACCACATGCTGTGCCAGTCCAACTCCAGGGCAGGCTCAGCCAGCCATAACATAAATAAAGTGAAAAATAAATAAATAAATAAATAAATACAAATAATAAAGATGAATGATAACAGATATAATCAAAGTCATGAATATAATTAGCATATGCAAAAAATTTAACTAGTTTCCTGATCTTGTAAATATATTTTTTAAAAATTTAAATTGAATACATTTATGGCATAATGTCATCTATACAGAATATAATGCTCAAATAAAGGTAATTAATATTTTGAGTACATTTAAAAATTTTATTAACATGTAGCAAGTATATATTTAGGTGACATAGTTTGATAATTTAACATACATGTACAATATGTGTTAATCAAATTGGATTAATACTTCATTTCTTTACGCTTTGAGCTGTCCATTTCCATTTACACACAAAATATATGTAAGTTCCTTGTGAACTTGAGTTGCTCACCTTATTCTATAAAATACCAGATGTTACAATTTTATTAGCTCTGTTTAGGCACCAACTTTTAAGTGCTGGGTGTGGCTGGGGAGATAGCTCCATATAATAAGTGTTTACCTGGCAAGCAGAACTACCTGAGTTCAATCCCTGGTTCAGAAAGAAAGAAAGAAAGAAAGAAAGAAAGAAAGAAAGAAAGAAAGAAAGAAAGAAAGAAAGAAAGAAAGAAAGAAAGAAAGAAATCTTCCATTATGCCCCCACTCTTCCTAATCTGTGTAATCACTATTACAAATTTCAAATGACTTTATTATTATTTTTTAAAAGAGAGTACAAATTAGAACTAAGACAAAAAATTGCAAGTGATACAGACTTTCACTTGAGAAAATACTATGAATTTCACAGTATTTGTTGTAAAACCTAGTGTTATCTTCCAACCAGTTAGCCATATTACCAGATATATGCATGTAAAATAGAAGAAAAAATTGTATAAGAAATTAAGACAAAGAGGAGAAACAATTGAAGAAAGGAGATGAAAGAAAGCATTAACTGCTTTTTTTTCCATAGACCAGCAGAAATTTATTATATAGTTGTCTAAACCAGACTACCTACATACACAGATAAAACTCTTCTCCCCACCCCCCTTCTGTCCTCCTTAAATTAGTAACTCTTTCCTTTTGAATAAGTTCAATTCCTTTTCCCAGTAGTTATTGCACCCTTCAGATTCCCTTTTTCTCAGTCAAGTTTTCGTGCTAAGGGGACAATAGGATGTTTGCACAAGCAGGTTTGATGTATTTCACTTAAACATGTGTTCTCTACTTGCAACAAATTACAGACAAAAAACTCAAATTTATCATGTTTTATAGCTAAATATATTCCATTGGGTAAAAATATCACATCTTTCTTATTCATTCTTCAGTTGATAAGCATCTGGGTTGTTTCTAAGATTTTGCTATAACAAATTTTGCTGTTATAAACATGCATGCATGAATATTGCTGTGGTGAGGTTTTCAGCTCTTCTGGAAAAATCCCTAGGAGAGGAATAGCTGGGTGGAAAGGGATCTCCAATCCTCGATGTTTAAAGAATCTCTGCTCTGATTTCCATAGTTATTGTAACAGTCTGCACTCCCACCAAGTGTTACATCATTGAAGGGTTCCTTTTTCTCCGTGGCCTTTCCAACTTTTGCTACCGAATGACTTTTTAACATTAGGCATTCTTTCTACATGAGATGGAATCTCAGTGTTGTTTAAATTTGCATTTCTTGAACAAGCAGTGTTGAAAAAATTTTCATATATTTACCTGTCATTTGTAATTTTTCCTCAGAGAAGTGTATATTCAACTCAGATGCCCATTTTTCAATTGGGCCTTTGAATTTCATGGGCCTGATTTTTAAAAAACTCTTTGTATGTTCTTCATAGAAGGCCTTTGACTGAGGGACAGTGATCTGTAACTTTTTCCAGTGTATTGGTGTTCTTTTTACTGTTGGAAATTTCCTTTGAAGTGCAGAAACTTTTCAAAAAGTTGAGATCACAGTTGTAGATAATTTGAAGTATTTCCTGGTCAATTTGGTTTTTGTTCATGAATTCCTTATCTACTCCCGTGTCTTTAAGATTTCTACCTATATTTTTCTCTAGAATATTTAGTGTTTCTGTTTTAATAATTAAATCTTTGATCCATTGTGACTGCAGCTTTATGCATGATGATAGGCATGGGGCTAGTTTAAGCTTTCAACATATAGAAAGCCAGTTTTTCCAACAGTATTTATTAAAGAGACTATTTTGTATCCAGTGAGAATATTAGCCCCTTTATCAAAGATAAGGTGGCTGAGGGTATTTACAGTTCTGTCTGCACCTTCTCATCTGCTCCACTGATCCTCAGGTCTGTCTCTATGTCACTATCCTGCTAATTTTATCACAGTAGCTTTATAGTATAATTTCCTACATTTCTTTTGTTTCACAGGATTGCTTTTGATATTCTGGGTCTCTTCTGATTCCAAATGTTTTTGAGGAAAGTGTTTCTTAGCTCTGTGAGGTATACTAGTGGTATTTAAATGGACAATGCATTGAATTTGAATAGCAATTTTTGGAGTACGTCCATTTTCAAAATATTGGCTGTTTCTGAACATGAGCATGGAACATTTTTCCATGTTCTCTAATCCACTTTAATCTTTGCTTCTCAAAGTACCATAATGTTCACTGTGTAAATCATTTACTCCTTTGTAAGATTGTTTCCTAAGTATTTCATTTTTTTTTGGATGCCATTATGAAATGTGTGGTTTCTCTAATTTGTCACTAGTGTGTTGATTGTGTTAAAAATGCTACGCCTTTTTTGGTGTTGACTTTGTATATTGCTACAGTGATGAATTTGGTGATTAAGTCTACAAGACTCTTGGAGGAATATTTGGGGTCGTCTATGTAGAGTATCATGTTATCTACAAATAATCATATTTTCAATTCTTTTTAAATGTTTATTACATTTATTTGTCTCTCTTATATCACTGTTCTGACTAATATTTTATGAACCATATTGAACAGTAGTGGAGACAGTAGACATCCTTGCCTTGTTCCTGATTTTATAGTTGAAGGCCTTCAGTCTTTTGCCGGAAGTATGATGTTGGCTGTTCATTTCTCATAGACGGCTTTTGTTAGTTTGAGGTATAGACCATCTATTCCAATTGTCTGTAGGGTTTTATAATGAATGGGTGTTGGACTTGTCAAAAGCTTTTTCTGAATCTATGAGATGATCATTTTGTTTTTGTTTTTGGTTCTACTGGTGTAGTATTTCATTCTTGGATTTGTGTATGCTGCAACATCCTTGCATTTCTGGAACGAAGCCCACTTGATCATGATGTATAATCTTCTTTATGATTTGCTGCATTCTGTTTGCTAGTATTCTATTGAGGATTTTTGCATCTATATTTCTTTGAAAGATTGGCCTGTCTTTCTGTTTTTTAGTTGGATCTTTCTCTGGTTTTGGAATCAGAGTAACACTTGTCTCCAGGAATGACTTGGGGAGAAGTGCTTCAATTTAAATTTCATTGAAGATTTTGAGGAAAGTTGGCATAAAAATCTCTAAATTTCATGTAGAATTCTCTTGTGAATTTATTGAGACCTAGGTTTTTCTTTATTTGTATTTTTAAAATTACATCTACATGAGGCAGGAGGATTGGTGCAAGTTCGAGACCAGCCTGGGCTACAAAAGTGAGCTCAAGGCCAGCCTCAACTGCATAGCGAGACCCTGTCTCAAAAAGACAAAAAAAAAAAAATTACATCTACAATTTTGTTTCCACATATGGTGTTTTTCAGACTTTGCATATCTTCTTGACTCAGTTTTGGCATTCCATATGTACCTAGGAAACTTTCCATTTGTGTGCTTTCCATCCTGTGAGAGTAAAGGTTGTGGAAGCAGGTATTAGTGATCCGAATTTCTCTAAGGCCTGTAGTGATTTCTCCATTTTCACTGTTTATTTGGGTTTTTATATATATATATTTTTTCATTTTTTGGTTAGATTGGCTTTGGGTTTATCAATTTTATTTATTATTTCTAAGAACCAACTTTTTAATTCATTTATTCTTTTTATAGATTTCATCATGTCCAATGCATTAATTTTGCTCTAATCTTTGTAATTCTCTACCTTCTTTGGTTGTTTGGCTTGCGTTTCTCTGTTTTTCTAGGAACTTCAGGTGCAACATGAGATCATTTTTGTGGGTTTGTTTTCTTTCCCTAATGTGCAAATTTACTACTAGAAATTTTCCTCTTAACAAAGTTTTAACTGCTTCACACAGGTTTGAGTAAGGTGTATCTCTATTTTTGTTTAATTATAAGTATTTTTGAATTACTTCTATAATTTCATCTGTGACCCACTGGATGTTTAGGATGTTGCAATTTAATTTTCATGTGTTTGTGGTGTTCTTGTAGAGTCTTTGTCAATCTTTCCAGGTTTACTGCACTGTGATCCGATAGTATGCATGAGATAATTGCAATTTCTTGCATTTACTTAACAATGTTCATGTTCTAGTCTATGTTCTATTTTGCAGAATGTCCCATGTACAGCTAAGAAGAACGTATACTCTGTCTTTGCTGGGTGAAACAATCTATCAAGGTCTACAGGTCAATTTCTTCACAAGTTTAGTTTAGTTCTATTACTTATGTGCATGTATTTTCCTTGAGGATCTATCTCTTTGTGAGAGTGGTGCATTAAAGTTCTCCATTACTATTGTATTATTGCCCATTTCACTTTTCATTTCTGTTAAAATTTGTCTCATGCAGAAGGGTGCCCCTACATTGGATGCATATATATATATATATATATATATATATATATATATATATATATATATTATTGTTGTATCCTCCTCTTTCACTTTTCCCTTGACAAGTATGTAGTGACCTTCTTTATCTCTCTAAATGATTTTCGTGTTGAAGTTGATATTGTTGAAGTTGAAGTTGTGTTGAAGTAACCAGGATAGCTACTCTCACTTTTTTTCTGATTTTCTGTGATATGAAGAATTATTTTTGATCCTTCGATTTTTAGTCTGTGAATTTCTTTTTGAGTGAAATATGTTTCTTCTGTACAGCATAATATTGAATTTTGTTTCTTTTTTTAAAATTTTGTTTGTTAATCCACTCTGCTAGTCTGTTTCTTTTGATTGTGAACTGATGCTGTTTACATTGGTGGTTATAACTGACACATGTTAGTTTATCACTTTTATGTTATTTTCCTGCTATAGGTTGTATAATTTTTCTTCTTTTTAATTACTTATTATTTGTTGGTTCTTTTTCGTTGTTCTTGAAGCTGTGGTACTTCTGTCTCTTTTTACTATATCTACCAATAGTCTTTGAAGGGTTGCTTTGGCAGTCATGAATTTCTTCCATTGTTCTTTTTCATGGAAGTATTATATTTTGCCATTGAATTTGATAGATAGTTTTACACGGTTCATCAGCCTGGGTTGGAAGTTATTTTCTTCCAGGACCTGAATTAATTCACTCTATTCTCATCTTGATTTGCTGGTTTGTGCTAAGAAATCTTCCATGATTCTGATGGGCTTTCCATTGTAAGTGATTTGTTTCGTTTGTTTAACAGCTTTTAATATTTTATTCTATTGCTGAATTTCTGAGATTGTGATTATTATGTGTCTAGATGATTTCTTGTGATCATGACTGTGAGGAGCTCTATATGTTTTGCTTTTCTGTATGCCAGGTTCGTTTCTCATGTTTGGAAGATTTTCTGTGAGTAATTCTGCAATAAGTTTTATGTCATTTGTGCTGTCTCCTACTGCTTCATTGAATCTATTATTCTTATATTATTTTTCTTTGCATTGTTTTGTAGCAGCTATATTGTTAGCTCCTGGTTCTTCATTCGCTTTAAGAGATCCTTTATTTCACATTCATTAGGTACATCACTGTCTTTGGGGTCTGCAGTTCTATCTTCAGTTTCATGTAAGTGGTTTTGCCAGATTTCAGTGGAAAATTTCATGGATATCTGTCTGAAGCTGTTTCATGCATTCTAATTCATTCTTGTATTGCTCTTTCAGTGTTTACATCATTTTTTCTATTCTCTACTTTTCTATTTGTCTCTTCTTTAGCTGTGAGGAGCAATTCCTTCATGACTGTTGTTCTTTGTTTTTGTCCTGAGGGATTATTTCTGGTTATCTTTCTTCTTCTATCACCTTGTAGACTTGTTTCTTTACTTCAGTTCTTGTCAATTCAGAGATTTCAGGTGTATGATTTCAAAGTTCTCCTATTTCTTTGTCTCCTGGATTTGTTGTGGGTGGGCTAGAGGACTGAGTTTGTCATTTGCTCTTACCTTTTGGCATTTTTGAATCTCCTAGTAGTCTCCCAGTTAGAGCTCCACAGACTGTTCAGAGTCTGCCAAAATTCTTAAATGGCCGCAGGAAATCTACATGCCTGCTTGAGCTGGGCCCATGAATCACAGCTCTCGTGCATCCCACAGGCAACTCAGAGTTCTCTTAAATTCTTAAATGTTTGGAGCAGAATCTGGAGAAGCTCCAGGCCTGCACACTGAGTGTTAAATAAAGTCAGAGCTTTAAAGAGCCCACCAAGTTCTTTTTTATTGATTTTCTGAAGCATCCTCAGAAGAGTGGAAACTTGAGATTAGCCTTTCTACCTTTTAATTATTAATTAGGTAGAGCTCAGTGGCTGAGGTTTGATCCTCAACACTCAATGCTGGTCCCACCACCAAGGTGTGCGGAGATGATGCAATTGAGACTGGGCATGGTGGCACACACCTGTAATCCCAGCTCTTGGGAGGCTAATACAGTTGGACCAGTAGAAGTCTGACCTATATAGTGAGACTCTGTAAACACTGTACTAAATACAATATAAATAATATATATATATATATGTATATATATATATATGTATATATATATATATATATATATATATATATATATATTCTTGTTTATCAAAATTATTTGTTTGGTAATATTTTAAACTTTTATTTGTTTCTTTCTGCTATGAATTTTCTTGTTTCTTTTCTTCCATTAATTTAGGCTTGGTTAGGTTTCCTTTTTCTCAGTTCTTGTGGTTCATCATGTTGCATTGTTTGATGGTTATCTTTCTTTGGCTTATAGACATAGTACTCCATTAAGCATTTTTTTCTAAACTTCGTGTGGTATTGATGAAAATCTTTAATTGTTGTGAAAGGTCTGTTTCTTCTTCATTTGTGTTGTATAGCTTTTTGGTGTGTATGTATCATTCTTAGTTGACAATTTTTTTCTCTTAAATAAGAAATATCTCATTCCATTACTTCCCCAGTGTGTAAAGTCTCTATTCAAAATGCACTATTACTCTAATGGAGATTTTCTTAAATATAATTTGATACTCTTTTTTTTACTGTATCTTTGGTGGTCATTCCAATTTTGGCTCCTATGTACTTTTTGCACTTTGCTGTGCATAGTTTTCTCAAGATATATGACATTTCCAGATGTTATTTTAGTAAAGACATTTTTTATGGATTTTCTTCTTTTCTACCACTTTACCATTTATTATGCAGTGTTTTAAAAGCAATATTTCATATGTCTCAATGGTTATCTTCTTTTTTTCATTAATATTTGTTGTCTCTTATGACTGTGATATTTCAAAAGTGCTGTCTTCAAGTTCAGATACTGCTCTGCTTGTTTTAGTCTGATGACAGGATTCTAACTTCACTCTTTACTTGAATTACTGAACTTTGCATCTCTGAAATTTTTACTTTGTTCTTTTTCAAGATCTAGTTTTTTTTTTTCTTTTGTGGTGCCAGGGTTTGAACTCATAAACTTGTGCTTTTTCCAGGAAAGTGCTTATGCCACAGAGCCATCACCACAACACTAAAATCTAATATTTCTTACTGACCTTCTCATTAATTCCATGTATTGATTTCAAAATTTCATTTAATTATCCATGTTTTATTGGTTGCCACTCGTTTCTATAAATAATTCCTTCCAGAAAATCCATCAATGCCATCTACTCTGGGATTTGTTGCTATAGCATTATTGGGTACTTTTGGAGGTGTGACGTTGCCTTATTTTTCATAATTCTTGTGAATCCTGCACAGAGATGTATATATCCTGTAAGTTACTTATCTCTACCAATTTTTATGGTGACTTAGATTTCCCTGAAGAAGATGTCTTGTGTTATAAGTTTCGTATGGAATTTCAGCTTTTTTCTAGCTGGGCAATCTGTGCTGTCTCACTTTATCCTCATTGGATATAACTAAAGACTTTAGCTATGGCAGTATAACAAAAATTTAGTCTTTCTAGAGTCCATATGAAGGTAGTGATAGTCCAGATACTCAGGAAAATATGAGGCACAGAGCAGAGAATGTAAAGTATACATTGTGTTGTTATTGCATCCATGGATGCAGTAGTTGTGGGAAGATCATGACCATTGTGTTAGGCACTACTAGGTAGAATTCTGCTGTTGAGGATAATGAGTACCTACTTTTAGTTTTGACAAGGCTACAATCACAGGATTACAATTCTCCTGAGGGAGGGAGCTGCCTGTGGGCTCAATGTACCGTTTGTGAACCTATTCTCAGTCTTGGCAGTGACAGGACCTGCAAATCCTGGGGGAGGGTTGTGGTCTAGGTCCTTTGTGCTTCCTAAACCTCAGCCTGGAAGTAGTATGCCTTCTTTGATGTATCTGCTGTGCAACAACTGTTTTCATACCTGGTGATAACATGGTCCAATATATAGCCATCCTCCTGACGTCATTTTTTTTCCATAATTATAGTTCTAAACCAATCTAAATCAAACTTTTAATGAGTATAAGTCAAAGACTGATTTCTTCACTTGTCTTAAAAACAATAATGAGATTGGAATCCAGGATCTTAGAAAGCTAATATACTTAATTGTTACACAATGAAAGAGCCTTATATCACTTTTACTATGGTGTGACAGCCATGTGTGCTCAGGTTCTTGGGAATTCAACATACATAATTTGTACATCTTCTTGGTAATTTGTTACATACATGTTTATGAGTGGTAGGACTGGTGCCTCTGAGAATGGCTGGATTTGTCTTATTTTTTATACTCAGAACTCAGACTTTCCAATCCTGGCTCACAGATTTAGGCTGAATTATTTGTTATTTGTTTCACAGGCCCCAGTGTAGATGTATTGAGAAACATGTGTTTAGCCAATCATCAGTTGTGTCAACTTAGTACTTGCTATTGAGGTGGCCTTTGATTCATGACAGTAGGTTTTCAAGGGGAATCGGAAGTCACATAAATAAAAATGGAAAGAATTCAGTTTTATGTTTTAGTGTAATAACTTCAGATTTTTACTGTTATAGAGAATCACTAGCTATTAATAACCATGTTTACTGGGTAGCAAATCATAACATTTGAGGTGTTTTAGGAAAATGCTGAGATAACTGAAAATTAGTAAAATTGTTTTGGAACCAAATATGTCAAAATCTCTTGGACGTGGTTTCTGACATAACTTTTACCAAGTGTAATATTTAGTACATTTTAACAGACCTATCACTAATTCTTTCCACTAGAAGTCAGAAATTATATAAAAGACAACGAATCAATATTTTTAGAATGATGAACAAAAACTTTAACAAATATTGATCTGGCAGTGTGTCATGAAATCTAAAACTATCTAATACCACTATCATTAAGAAAAACTCAGTTAATGGAAGAAGCCTTAATTGGGAAGAAAATGCAGACACCACTCTCTGAGATCTATTGATTTTTTTTTCAGACTACTCATTTGTTTAAGACTAAACATGCAGGCTACACCACAGAACACCAAGTCACCTTGGAGTTGCTGCTGCAGCAATAGTACAGCAGCTAATAAGGACAGGCTTGCATTTTCTCCTGAAGTCTTCTATCTTCCTTTAGCATCACTGAAGAGGGGCTGCTGAAGTGTCAGGAAAATATTTATTGCTCTTCCATATGTCACTGCCCTCTTGCCATTGACATGTGTACTCATAAGTCAAACAGAAACTACCCCATGATATTTGATTTACTGCAGTTAGAGAAAATCTGTTTGTGGGTTCTTATAACATAAACCATTTTGCTAGAGATTAATTTGCATATGGTTCATGGGAGTTATATCATTAGTTTTCATGATATATCAGCACTAAATGTAAGAAACTGAAACTCTGTTTTTTTTCTCTGTAGAGTTCTGTTATTTTTTTCCCTTTTTAAACATTTCATTAACTTTCTTTGCATTATTTGCTAAGAAATACATACTTTGAGCTATTTGAGGAGCTAGTAGAAGATTAAATGATTAGTTTTAGCAATACTGAACACATGAATAAAGTCATTCTTTGCAATACATGGAAAATGATTTCAAGAACAGCAAACTTTACAGTCATGCCAGTGGGCTGTAACAAACCTATGATATTGAACCTTCAGGAACATGATTTTTTTTTTTTTTACTGAAATTGGTATTCCATTTATATTCTGCAAGAGACATGGAGTAGGAAGATTTTTCAGAACTTTCAGAATTTCTGAATTGTAAGAAAGTTTTCCAGCATAATAAATTTTTGTATATATTTCAAGGCTATATCAGTATTAGCTGACATTTTGAGGCTAAGAGTAAAAATGTTCCATTGGTGTACAATTGAATATACTTTGCCTAGGCATACCTGAATGCTATATAGTATCTATGATGATGGCAAGATTTATGATTAAGAACTGTTCCATTTATTCAGGTGCAGCTTCAGAAGTAGAGAAGAGTTGATTGAGTTATTTCTTTCATACCCCGAAGTTTTCAAGTTAGTTACTGAAGCATATGGAATTCTATTTTGCTAGTTCTCCTGTTAGTAATATATCTTGTTAGAAATAAAAGATTTTATTACAATGAAGACAACCTTAAGGATGTTGTACTGTTATAGAGATTTCAAGATTAAAACTTAATATCGTTCATATTAATGAAATTCAATTAAAAAGTTAAAAAAAAGTAGTTAAACTGAGTGATAAATTCTGAGTGTGCCCATAGCTGATTGACATATAAGCCAACAAAGTGAAGGAGAAAGATCTACTCTGGATGTGGGTGACACCAACAATTAAGCTGGCAGCTGGAGTCAAATAAAAAAAAAAAGAATGGGATGAGGATAGAGCCAGGCCAGCTTCCGAAGAGATTCAGTCTTTTATCAAATGTTTGAACATTAATATCTAGATTTTTTTAGCATTTTGAACAATACAGTGAGCTTCTAGAAATTTGGCCTTCAACTGGTACCCCATCTTTGTTCCCCCTTATTCTGTGGCTTACATTGTATAGGGCTGAAGAGATGCTGGATCCACTGGTTCTCCAGCACAAAGACGACTTCTGTGAAGTCATTTGTTTCTATGTTTCCAGGTAGCTATTGTGGACTTTTTTATTTCTGATTCTGTAAGGCCAACTAATTAAGTCTGCTTGCATAGTTATACATGTTTTCTATATATTATTTTCCTCTACAAAACCTTAAATAATACAACCTTTACATTATACCATACAAAGAATCCCACCCAACTTAAAATGGACTAAAAAGAAAAGTGACACTTGCAGCATAATGATCTGAAACAAAAACAAAGGAGGGATTATCTTTTATGTTACTTTTACAATACTTTGTTGCACTAGGTAGAACCTCAGACAATGGAATTTAAAATAGACAAGTGGTATTCTGTCAAATTGAAATGCTCTGCACAACAAAGTAAATAATAGACAGAATAAAAAGGCAAACTTTGGAATGGGAAAAAGTATTTTGAAACAATTTACTTCTAAATACAGAAGAAAAATCTTATAATTCAATCCTAACAAATAATCCTATTATAAAATAGGCAAAAGAAGGACCTGACTCAATGTTTATTTCTTCAAAGAAGAGAGAGGACCATGTTTTTTTAAAATATATTTGTTCTCACTACACACCTTGGACTCATAGTGATCCTGTTTTCAGCCTCCCCAGTGCTGGGATTACAGAAGTGTACCACCATGTCCAGATTTTGTGGCCAGCTCAGTGGGGCCTAGCATTAGGGCTGGGTAGGAATGTGGTGCCAGGGATGGAATCCTGATCCCTGAGCTTGCCTAAGCAGATGCTTAGTCCTCAGAACTACTTTGCTGGCCCAAAGGACTGTGTTCTTGAAAACATGGTCAATACCATTAATCAACAAGGAAATTAAAATCAAAACTACAATGAGCAACCATTTCATACTTGTTAGAACAGCTATTATTATTACTAATATAGTACTACTTTCCCTCTCTCTTTCCCAGTATCATTATCATTACCATTATATTATTACTAATATAGTAGTAGTGGAAAGTGAACCCAGGGCCTATCCCTGAACTATATCCTAAGCACGTTTTTATTCTTTACTTTGAGACACAGTCTCACAAAATCACTAAATTACCTAGGTTAGAGTTAAAGTCACAACTCTATTGCTTTAGCCTTGAAGACTCCTGAATAGATACTATTTTAAAAACAAAAGACAGTAAGTTTTGCCAAGGACACAGAAAGAAGAAAGCCACTTAACACTGTTGGTAACAATATACACCAGTACAACTGTTATGGAGAGCAATATGGGAGCTCCTCAAAAAAGAATATAGGGAATTACTGTATGGTCCAGCAGTTCCACTGCTAAATATGTACTGGTTATATTTTGGAACAAAAATGTCCCCCAAAAGACTCATGTGTGTAGATGGAGTTTTTGAAAGTTGGTTATGTCATCAAGACACTAACGTTATCAACTGTTTAATCTATGGAATAGTTTATAGTTGAGTACATTGTGAGCAGGGGCGACCTTCTGGCAGGGAGGATGTGTTCTTTTCTCTGGTTGATTCCTCTCTGTTTGGCCCTTTTCCTTTTTATTGCTTCTTGGTTGCCACAAGATGAACAGCTTTCATTTGAGTGCTGTTCTGGAGTGGAGGCAACCAAAATGACCTGAAATCATGAGCGAAAATGAGCCTTTCTCCTTCAAGGTGTGTGTGTGTGTGTGGGGGGTGTATTTGTGTGTGTGTGTGTTTAAATGTCTTTGGTCGTTGCAGGATCTCAGTACACAACTTGGACTCATGGTGATCCTCTTGCTTTCACCCACCCCAGCGCTGGGATTACAGGCCTATGGCACTATGCCCAGACTCTGACCAGCTCAACCCTCCCTGGAGATGGGGTTAGTGTGGCATGTGGTTCCAGGGATTGAACTGTGGTCCATAAGCTCGCTTGCCTAAGGAAATGCTTTAGTCTGCTGAGGTGTCTTGCTGGCCCTTAAGTTGTGTTTTCCAGATGTTTTGTCCCTAAAAGAGAAAGAGGTAAACATAGTATACAAAATAATTTAAATTAATATGTTGAATTAATAGGGAGGTGGGTCATGCCCACACACTGCACTCTATAGAATGACTGTGAGGACAATATGCAATATGTCAACTTTCAAAGAAAAGAAGGGGGAAAAGAAAAAAAAATGTAATGTGGATTTAGAAAGGTTAATGTTTAATTGTTTGATCAATCTTATATACCTATATGTATTAATCTAAACTGATCCGATGATGAAAATATGTAATATAACCATTGTTAAATTTAAACAATAAAAGAATTGAAATAAAATAAATTAATATGTTGAAAAAGCATCTGGACTCCATTGCTGAATTAGTCACAGTAGCTTTATAGATGAAATCAGCCTTATTATCTATGAATAAATGAGTGGATACATAAAATATGGCATGTATACAAAATGGAATTCTGCTTAGTCTTTAGAAATAAGGAAATTCTGCCACCTGTGACAAAATATGTGACCCTATAGGCTTTTATACTATGAAATCAGTAAACCACAGATGGGAAAATGTTACATGATTCCACTTATAATACCTATTTGTCAAACTTATAAAAGCAGAGAATAGGATAATGGTTGTCAGAATCTTCACTGGGTAGATGATAAAATGCAAGGTTGCCTTTCAATGGATGTAAAGTTTTAGTTATGCTGGCTGAGTAAGTTCTGGAGGTCTAGTGAATTATATAGTGGCCTTAATTAACCTAAAGTATACACTTTGAAGTTTAAGAAGGTATGTCTCACACTTAGTTTCCTTACCATGGAAATAAATAGAAGTAAACATAAGGGAGTTTTAAGGAGTATTGAATCTTTCTGTGATCTTGACTGTGTATATGTCAAAATTCAACAAATGGTACATTCAAAATGCGTACAGTGTTTGTAATATCAATTATAACTCATTAAAGTTGTTAGAAGAAAAACATTTTAAAAATGTTGGTGTAAATTCTACCAATTGCCTGCTAGTTTGAAAAACTTTTGGCGAGTTTTAAGACCATTGTCTTAATCATCTTTTGTGTATAAGTGCATGGTTTTGTCCGTTCCATGTTTCCTAATTTTTCTTCTAGCTCTCTCTTCATTCTTTGATCCTTAAATTCTTGCTTTCCATTTAACTATATTTTACCTTATCATTTTGTTTCTTCTTTTGAGTTCTTATATTAGGGAGATTATATGATATTTACACATGTAGGTTTGATTTATTTCACTTATGAGTATATGTTCAAGGTACATCCACTTCTATATGAAGGCTCTGAGTTTGTCATTCTTTATAGCTGAATAGTATTTCATTGTATAAAAACACCACATCTTTTTCAACCATTCTTCAGGTGATGGACATTTTGGGTGTTTCCAAGATTGGCCTTCACAAATTATGCTGCTCTTAACATCTCAGGCTTCAATAGAGAGCAAAATAGTCAAGCAATGGCCATGATTCATGCAAAGTTGACACTGACAAAAGTTTTGCAAACCACACTACATAGTTTCAGGGTAAACCCTGAGGGGACCTGACTGACCTTGTCAGATACAAAAGTTACATTATTTTGTAACATAAGTCTTGCTTTATCTTGGCCTTAACCATCCATCAGAAAAATCTAATTACAAGGTATATAAAGTAAAGCCATATTAATAGGCTGAGTTATAAAAGGCTCAAGTCAACAGCCATAGATAATCTCAGATGAGCTGATAATCCACTACTGTTATGGCCTATTGGACTATATATACAACTACTTTCCTTTTGTGCAATGAAAAAAAGATCTGTACTAATAATGCTTAGACAAGAAATCATGTTTGCACATTGGATTCTGAACAACTATGATGAAAACAACATTATGTAATGTATTAATTACTATAAATAATAATAATAATAATAATAATAATAATAAATTCAAAAAGAAAAATGTTTGTAAAATTGTTCAAAACCAAACCAAAACAGGGTAGTAGCACAGATACTGTCTCATTAGCATTTCTTTTTATTAAAATTAATAAATTATTAAAATAAAAAAATAAGCTTTCTTGGGGGTGATAAGGTAGCTCAGCAGACTAAAGTGCCTGCTTAAGCAAACTTAGGCAAGTACAGGGACCATAGTTAAATCCCTGGCACCACATGTTTCACCAGCCAGAATGAGGGTATAGTGGTACATGCCTGCAATCCCAGTGCTGGGGAGCCTGGAAACAGGACAATCACTGTGAGTCTGAGCTTCATAGTGAGATTTTGAAACAGCCAAATACATTAAGAATAATGAATGAAGCCGGGCTTGGTGGCTCATGCCTGTAATCCCAGCACTCAGGAGGCTGAGGCAGGAGGATTGGTGTGAGTGGGAGACCAGCCTGGGCTACAAAAGTGAGCTCAAGGCCAGCCTGAACTGCATAGTGAGACCCTGTCTCAAAAAGACAAAAAAAAAAAAGAATAATGAATGAATGAATGAATAAATAAATAAATACATAAATATGTTAAAAAACAGTTAAGGAAGGTGTGATAAAATGTTTGAAATTGTTTCAGGAACAGGTATTCTGAATACTTAGGCATAAAGGAGGACATTAGGCTGGCTCAGTGGCATAAGAGCTGGCCTGGAAAGTTCAAGGTCCCAAGTTCAATCCCAGGTACCAAGAGAGAAAATGAAGAGAGGACATCAGTGATCTGAATGTATGATGGACCTTAGAAGATACCTCTCCATATACTGAATTTAAGGCATATTAAACTGAAAACTGGTACTGGAAATGCCGTTATTATATGCCTAATTAGCAACATGCTGGGTACACTCTCTGTGTTTCTAGAACTTTCACAGGCATTAGCAAAGCTAGCCTTGTGCTACCAGCAATTGAATAAAAATTTCTCTATTTTTAGTTACATTTTGATTACAGTGTAAAAGGGGTTAAGTGTTTGTTTTCTTGAGCAGGACACACAGAAGTTTGAATTAAAACTCCATGTGTTGTTTTTGAATTAAAATTCCACACATAATGTTTGACATACTACTCAATCTTTCAAACCTCTTCTTCAAATGTGGTTAATAAAATGTGTGAAAGACTTAGCACCATGTTGAGTAGATTGAATTTACTGACTCAGTCTTAGCTAATGTTGTGAACAGTAGTTTACCCTCTAGAAACTGAGTGTAAATCTTCAAACTGATTTCTAAGCCATCACTAAACAGTCAAATGGAAGTGGGAAGTGAGAAAACTATGGGAAATACTGAATTCAATGGTAAATTAACAGTTACTTTGCTTTAAATTTTCTGTGAGAAGTTAGCCTTCCTTATGCAAGAAAGGTAGCCTAGCAAATAGCAACACTGAAGACTGTGGAGTATAATAGAACGTTTGGTGATTAGAAATATACTACTGTAGGAGAGAAATGCAAATATCTGAATTGAAATGTTGTAAGTCAGCCACTATCATACTAGAAGACTTAACACTCTTCTAGATTTTTTTGTGGTAGTGGGAATTGAACTCAGGACTCTGTGCTTGTCAGGAAAGCACTTATTCTACCGAGCTATTTCCCTGGCCCAACACTCTTTTAGTTTTGATAGAATGTATAGTGGCATGAAGATATATGTATCTTTGGAGAAGGTACTGTATCATTCAGCTTTTCTTTTCTTTTTTCTTTTTTTTTTTTTTTTTT
>PVJA010006946.1:0-13543 GCA_004027025.1 Myocastor coypus | reverse complement strand
CTAAGAATGATCATATTGATATACAAAAATTTCCCTTAAATTTCTATCGAAAGTTAATAATTTTATATTATGTGAATAATATATTCCTTCATATGCAAAATTTTTTAAAATATTTCTGCATTTTTTTACTTTTTCAGTCATAGTTGCATGAATGCATATTTTAAGTATGTGTTTCATTTATGTTAGTGACCTATATCAGGTTTTCATATGATCTTATTTATTTTGTTCATTTTAGTATCTTTTTTGGTTAGGATGTTTCCAATACATTGTAATCACCTTAATCTCCAATAGTTTCATTTCCTTTTCCTTATACATCGCTCCCCATTTCTCACCTTACCTGGTATATTCATTCCACTAGAGTTTTGTCATGGTTAGCTTTATTGTCTCTTCATAAGACATACTTGTGAATCTTTTAGAGTGTTCATTTGATGGTGGTGAATTTATTTCTTCCTCTTCTTTTTTATTTTTATTTATTGAATGTATTTAGTAAATTCAGGGTCTCACTACACACCTTGAACTCAGTGATCCTCCAGTTTCCAGCCTCCTCAGTGAACCTGGGTCCTTGTGCTTGCCAACCAGGTGCTTCGACTGCAGAGCTATCTCACTGACTTTTCTCCTTCTCCTTTTCTTTCTCCTCCCCCACCTCCCCTCTTTCTTCTCCTTATTGTTATTTTCTTGAAACAGGATCTCATTATGTAGTTCAAACTGGCCTCAAACTCACAGGGATTCTTCTATTTCACCCTCTCTGTGATCACAGGTGTGTGCCTCCACACCTGGATAGTGAATTTCTTAGAATATCATGTTTCATGGAAATATCTTATTTCTCCATCAATTTTGAAAGAAACTTTTTTACAATATATGTCAGTCTGGATTGAATGATGTTTTCTTTTAGAGCTTGAAACACTTGACTCAAAGTTCACTTGGCCTTTAAAGTTTGTTGATTGCACAAATACAAACTATATCCAAGCATACAATCAAAACCAGTTGAAGGGGCTTGGGAGATCGTTAGGGGTTGGGAAGATAGCTCAGTGGAGTAAGCACTGTGTCCTGGCAAGCACAGGGTCCTGAGTTCAATCCCTAGTACTGCAAAAAAAAAAAAATAACAGCAACATCTGTGGCAACAGTGATGAAATCAAATACAATAGTACGGTTAAATACAAATTGGATATTGTCATACCATAAGAACTATTAAAACCTACTACTATATCACCCTTAACAGTGGAGAGATCAATAATTATAAACACAAAACCAACAAAGTATTGATATGCATTAATTATATATTAAATGCAACACCTGGCCACTATTAATAATAGACAAAATTTTTAAAAAGCCAACATGGAATCAACTAAATATCAAAAGGTTAATAAAGCTTAATGTAGAACTACAAAAATGGAGGTGGTGAAGGAGAAAACGAAAGAAGTAAAATTTGAAAAATTGAAAAAGAAAATGAGGAGGGAGAGAGAGAGAGAGGGGGGGGGAAGATAAAGCCTTCTGTTAAGATGTGAGAATTAATGTAATTAGATAAAAGAATCCATGAGAAAAACAGAAAAAAAAGAAAAATAGCAAAACAATAAAAGGGAAACGCTAAAACAAAAGTAAAACCTCTGAAATTTGTCAAACCAAAGAAAAAATACAAATAAGTCCAAAACTATCTCTTCATATTATTGAATTCATGTGTTTTGCGCTTTTTTTCTTCTTTAAAGGGTTTATAGTTTTGAAATTCATCAGACATAGGAGACAGATAGTGAATAACTACTAAGATCCATTTTGTTTCCATGTTTTCTTTCGTGGAAAAGCAGAATCCTTTCTTGTGTTTTCTTCTGTTTGGGTTCTGCCAGTGACACTTACCTTTGGGCTATGTTCGGTTTAGCCACTCAGTTTCTCTTTCCTTCAAAATATCTGAACCCACAGCTTTCTTCACTTAGATTTATAGCCCATGATTTTGTGAAATGTTGGCCCAGCTCAAGGTGCCTCTGTTTGTAAACCTAAAGTTTTGGCTACCAATCAAGCTGTATTGTGTTCCTGAATTACATTGGTAGATCAGAAAAAACACAAGCAGACTAATTATCTCTGTGTTGGATGTAGGTAGTAGGATGGGGGTAATGGGTGTCTAGCACTTTACTGGGCTTTATTTCAGTATTATCAGACCCTGGCCCCCAAAGACCATATACAACTGGGATGTTGCCTCCTCAAAGATCATAGAGCTCTTGTATCCTTTCTGGCTTGAGCCTAAGTTGATCGGTGAGAATTAGATTTAGCCCTTACCCACCCAGCAGTATCTTTTAGTCATCTTCCTTCTACTCATTGCAGTAAATGATACCAAATCTGAAGTATAACTGCTCGGTAAGAAAAATTAACCTCTTCCTAAATGGTTTTTCATTGAACACTCTTAAATATGATAGGAGCTGCCCTAGATTTCTTATCCAGCTAATTTTCCTAGGTGTTGTGACCATCTCCTGGCATGCCTTGTATTAGTAAAGACACGTCTTCCTCCTCAGGAGCTGGAGTGAGCTCTCCAGATCAATAACTCCATTTTTTCCTTCTTTGCTTCCTTTTTGCATTCTGCTCCATTTCTTTTTTAAAATATTTATTTATTTATTTATTTATTTATTTATTTATTTATTCTTGTTTCAGAACCTTTGTTTGTTTATTCACTCATTTTTTTGGCCGGCTCAGCCCACCCCGAGGGCAGGGCTGGTGCAGCATGTGGTGCCAGGGATCGAACCGCGGTCCCTGAAGCCACCCAAGCTTTCCCAAGCAGGCGCTTTAGACCACTGAGCCATCCCGCCGGGCCCCTGTGGTCCATTTCTTGAGCTTCTCAGTAGTTTCAAGATTTCCTATTGGCGCCCTCCCAATTCCCAAAGATTCAATACTTTTTTTCCTTCACCAAGTTTTGTTTTCCAGGAGTCTTAATTCCAGGACCCACAGAGACTGCATTATGCTGCTGATCTTTACCTCTGTCTTTTCCACAGGGTCTCACAAGTTTTCTTCACATTATGAAACAATGATTTATATAATGGAGGTGACTTATCAGCATCTTTTGACATCTGTCAAACAAACACCTACAACCTACAGTGCAATCAGAGAAGAGTTGGCATTTTAATATAAACAGAAACATTATCTTTTGATGATGCAATCCTTTTAATAAGAATTTACTTTTTATTTTTCTTTTTAAATTTTTCAAAATTTATTTTAATGAATGAAACAATAAAATAGCAATGAAAAAATTTCTAAACAGGTTGGATGACAGGTATAATAATTCATACATCGAATATTATTGCCTTCATAGTAGTTATTCAGAGGACAAGATGCAGACATGATAATTTGTCTAAACATTATTAGCACAAATCTCACTGAACTAAGAGAAGGTAGCTGTATATCTATCCTAACTATCTTGTGTATACATAATATGTTTTTTTCTTTTGTTTTTTTCCACAATAAAATCATCTTTTATTTATACTTTTGCAAAGTTAATAACATGTGACACAAGGTTGCCAAGTGACTAATAGCTGAACCTAACTAGACAGGATGTTTATCTCAGGACTGAGGAGGCTTGTTTGCTTTAGGTACTGAGGCCTGGACAACAACTTCTGAAAAGTGCCAGATGTGCTGATAACTCATTGCTATTATGGATTATTGAACTATATTGGTTCATTTTGTTGAATTCAAGTACCTACAATCTTTGGACTGGCCTCAACTATGAAAAGGTCCTTAATTTAATAACTTCTCAAAATACAACTTCTCTAACTCTTAAGTTCTTGATTTCCATTCAGCTGTGCTATGCTTCTGCATTTTTATCTCTTCTTTTGAGATCTTACACCAGGAAGACTGTAAGATATTTACACATGTAGGTCTGGTTTATTTCACTTATGAGTATATGTTCCATACATCCAATTATATATGAAGTCTTCTAGTTTATCATTCTTATAAATGAGTAATAGTCCATTGTATAAAAGTACCACATCTTTTTCAACCATTCTTCAGATGATGGGCAGTTTGGTTGTTTCCAAGATTTGTCTATTACAAATTGTGATACTATAAACTTAGGTGTATTGCAATGGGACACCCATCTCTGACAAAACAAAACAAAGAAGGGAGGATATGTTGGGAGCCACCAAAGCTAGGAAATTGATCAAATGTGTGTAGGCAGGATTAATAAGAATTTCTATAGAATAATTTTAATACCAAAGGAAATCAACTTCACAATAAAAATTGTATAACGAAAATTGCAATTATAAAGTAAGTTTATGTCTGATGCCTACCTGCTAACCTAGCTGTATACAAATACATATATGCATGGGGATTATATTCTATTTTACTGTCTTACTTCGTGCATTAAATATTCCTTTGCTTTTTAAAAATGATTATTTTCATTTTTGTGAGAAATTAAATTGGTAGTGTTAAATAAAAATTTTAGAAGTAAAATCCTACAATGATTGCATTTAAAAGCTATCACTATTTCAATTGTATAAAGTATAACTTGATCTCTTTCTCCATGTGTCAGTAGATTTTATGTTTAGAGTTTCTAATGCTTCCAACAGTGTGTTTACCAACTCTATGAGCTAAATGTATCTATATCTCATTTAGATGCACACTTCCTCTCCTTTCCTATTTGGAGCTATCTTCCCAGCCCCTCTGCTCTCCTGTTGGGTGAGAGGGGAATTTCATCATATGGCCCAGGTTGGCCTTGAGTTCAAGCAAAGCTTTTGCTTTACTTTCCCACATATGGCAAACAGGGTTTTACTGTTCAGTACACTATGTACTTGTCATTAGGGTGATTATATAGAAGAATAGAAATGTACTGAGCCCCATCCTTCCTTAGCGTTTGAGTAGCAACTGAGATAGAAATACCAAGAGATACTGTAACAGCAGTGTCAGTTCTTCATTGGAAGTGATAATTAGCTTATTTCACCAGGTCTAAACCTAAACTAGTATTAATACACCTACTTCTATGGTGCTTTATTTGTTTATCTTTGGTTTGTTGAGAAAGCATGTAACTGTGTAGCCCAGATTAGCTCCCAATTTGGGTCCTCCTGGCTCAGTCATCTCCCAAGTGTTGGGATGACAGGGGTGCACCAACACAACTGATCTGAACATTTTATTTATTAAGGAAAGGAAGTTTCTTACTTCATAAGCAATCTCCATGTTAGATTCACTTCTAAATATATTTGTTCTCTGGAGACCTTTTATGCACTTCGTAAGTTCCTTTCTTATCAGCACATGTTTATAGTACGTAAGCATTACATTCATTCTGGAAAGTTGGTGCAGATCTTATTTGTTCAACTCCTTCTCCTACCCTTCCCTACTCTTTCCAACACTTGGCATCCATCTCATTTTCAAAAGCTCTTTTTCTACTTATTTCTTTTTTTTTCTTTTTCAATTCTCTTTCCCTCCCCTCTGTCCTTCCTCTATTTATTGATCCCCTTTCCATTTGTAAAAGATCTCCCTACTTCTTATTACCTATCTTTTATTTGCAACTTTATTTATATTTTGAATTTTAAATGTAAGAGTCCATGCAATATTTAAGCTTCTATTTCTGATTTATTTTAATTAATTTTGGGGTCTACAAGTACACCTATTTATGTGTGGATGCTTCAAATTTATTGTTCTTTATGGCAGAGTAGAAGTCCATTGTGTATGACTATCACATTTTCTTTTCTATTCATCTGTTGACAGACAAGTAGGCCGTTCTTGTGAATAAGAAAAAAATCGTTTTCCACCTCTGAATTCTAACTTGTAGCTTAGACTGCACTATCTAAACTATTTAAATATTTCCAGTACATTTTTTCTTTGCTCCAAGTAGAGTTATTCTCAAATCAATTCCAATAAGTAGGCAGCTGTGTTTTAAACATTTTCATTAAAATGCTATTGCTCTCTTCACAGGTTCTTACTAAACCATAAAGTATTGAACTTTACACATTTCTCAAAGATTCTGTCTCGTTCTTCTTTGTGTTGTAGGAACCCAACATATTATTTTAGATTCATTCAATCCTTATTTCTTTAATTTTAGTGTTTTGTAACCTAGCCAAATATTAAAGAAAATCTTCATTAATTATGTAAGTAACTCATGCTTTTTATTCATTGTTACTGACAAAACTATCCTTTGTTTTACCTAGTTTTAAGCCACTCATCTCTTTTATTTTAGCCTTGAAAAAGTGAGAGTTTCCCAGTTCAATCAAGAATAACAATTGCAATAAAATGTTTATTTGCTGCCTTTCTGGATAGATGTAAATTTATACAAATTTTTCAGTGTGCTTGTTCTTGTACTGAGATAATTTTGTTCTTATTCAGTGCTATCACTCTGCTAATCTACTTGTTCTTAAGAATGAAAGGCATCATCTCATAATCATATTTCTAATTAAACTAATCACTCTTCTTTTCCTTTCCCTGCTTTCCCCTTTCCTTTCTTTCCCTCACTTTCACTACACACACACACACACACACACACACACACACACACACACACATTTAAAATTTCATGTATAACAGGTATCTATAATGAATGTCTCTTTTGTTTGATGTGTAGAATCTGACATTAAGTGTACTTTAAATTGACATTTACTGATAATATTCCAGTCCCACTGCCATCCTTTTCTCATGAAGAATGGATCCCAAACACAAAGAATTGACTTATTAGTTAGAAGTCATTGATAGTTGTGCCACTGTTAAGGATTCCATGAGTAAACCTTACAAGTACATGAATTTCTCAATGGCCAAAATGAAATGTGCTACCCGTTCTCTGGGGTTTACTTTTGTAGGCTCCCTAGGAAATTATTAGTAGGTTAAGAAAAGGACAGGACAAATAAAATAAAGTTTTCAACTGTTAATGCCTCTTTTGCATACAGCTAAAAAACAGATTTAAAGGCACTAAGAGAAGGATAAATGGAAGAGCTAAATGAAACAGGATGAAGTAAGTTGAGTAAAACCCAAATGCCAAAGCTTGTTATAAGGCTCATAGATCAAAAGGTGTCAAAACAGAAGGGACAAACAGAAACAGATAAAATCTTCAGTTATGTTATTAAAAGTGAATTAATAGGGCTGGGGATATAGCTTAGGGCCTATCCCTTGCCTGGCAAGCACAAAGCCCTGAGTTGCATTCACAGTACCACCCTAACCCAAAACAACACAACACAAAACAAAACAAAACAAAACATTAAAAATGAGTTAATATATTTTCTATAAGAAAGTTTAAATTTAGTCTTTTATTCTAGGGGGCAATGAAACATTATTAACATGTGTTATGATGATAGATTACTTTTCAATTTTAAGAAGTTATGATCTTCAGTTCTCATCATCATTATCATCATCATTATCATCATCATCATGATCAATATCATCATCATCATGATCACTACTATCATTATTTTGATGGTATCAGAGATGGAACTCAGGACCTTTTGCTTGCCAGGCAAGCACTTATTCCACTGAGCTATCTCCTTGGCCCCTTAATCTTCATTTCAGGTAAGAAAAAAATTTACTCTCCATTATTTGTCAATATAAAGAATAAAGCATATTTTAAAAATATAAATTCTGTACTTAAATCATAGTGAGAAATTCAAGTAGCGAAAGGTGTAAGAGGGGGATCTAAATGTTTAATCTGAAAATAAACACTCTAATTGTTTGATAATGGTACTAGAACTCAAAGATTCTAGGAAATTCTTGAACACAGAGAAACTCCTTTTTCTGTGGGAAGGTAGCCTGGGGTCTTTGAAGGATTGGGTTAAGCATTTATTTGTACCATGTAGTGGCACCTTGTGGTTCTCCTCTAGCATATCCCAGAGACTCCTGTTTCAAACTCTCAAAGTTCCAGCCTCTCCTCTTGGGAACTTCACAAAGCAGCTAGGAATTTCTTAGGCAGAGAAAGGACACCAAACATGGTCCTTGAACAGAATGCAATGAGGTAGACACAAGGGAATTTTTAATGGCCATTTTAAGCTGCTTAATTGGCTACACTGGAAAAACTTTTACAGTTACTGAGATCAGAATACCACAGCAATATCTGTGCACCCATGTTTATAGCAGCAAAATTTGTAATAGCTAAGTCTTGGAAACATCCAAAAACCCATCAGCCAACAAGTGGATAAGAATGTATTTTTTAATATAGTGCGGTAATGTTTTGTCAGAAAGAAGGATAAACTGGAGCGTTTTAGAGGTAAACTTGAGATCATTCTCATAAGCAAAGTAAATAGACACACAGGTGTAAACACTGTATTGTCTCACTAGTGTGAGAAGCTGAAAGCGGAAGGTCCAAAATGCAGAATAGATATCATGAAATGGAAATTATTTAAAACTAAAAAAAGAAACTAAGGTGTTGGACAGGAGAAAAGAAAGAAAGGAAAAAGAAAAAAAATACTAGTTATCATGCTGGTTTCTTTAGTTCATTGAAAAGTTTGTGCTAATATTGTTTGGAGAATTTTTTTAAGCCCATGCTGTGTATGCTACCTAATAACTACATTAAAGGAAACAACAGTCAATGTATTAACTATTGTCCTTGTATTATTTTGTTTAATAATAATAATAATTATTGTATTATTATTATTATTATTATTATTATTATTATTATTATTATGGCTGGCTCAGCCTGCCCTGTGGGTGGGGCTGGTGCAGCATTGGTGCACATGGTCCCTATGGTTTCAAATGCATGCCTAAGAAAGTGCTTCAGAGTGCAGAATGATCTCGCTGGCCCCAACTCTATTATTTTATACAATTTTGCTGTACTTTTTTTGATAAAATAAAGATATTAAAATTCCCTTATGGGACTTAGATTTAAAATCATCATCTTTTGGAGTATATTATATGTATAATTCTTATGTATTTTAAAGAAAAATCAGAAAAAATGTATATCTAGATAAGGTTAACAGGGAAAGGATTTACCTTCTAGCCTGGTACAATAATAATGAAAGGATAAACATGTAAATCAACTTCTGGATATTCGATGATAACTTTTAGAGCTATTTAAGGCATAATAGCCATCTAATGGAGCAAGTTCAGTGGCTTTTGTGATGGTGAGGGCTTCTGAGCCTTGGTGCTGTTATGAGGCTACTGGAGAAAAAAAATGGAGTCCAGTGAACTCCATCATTTGAGGAGAAGCCTGAGAGTGTTCGGAGACAAATGTTCTAGGCATGCCAGGACAGATTACCAAAAAGGAGGCAGCTTCGCAGGGAGCTCCAGAGAGAGAGACAGAGAGAGAGAGAGAGAGAGAGAGAGAGAGAGAGAGAGAGAGAGAGAGAGAGACAGAGACAGAGACAGAGACAGAGAGACAGAGAGAGAGAGCTTCAAAGACCTACAAAGAATTCTCAATTATTCAGCTCTGTATTGGTGTGCAAATACATGTGAGGAAAGTATTGAAGGTGAGGGAAAGAAAACCTGAACAAATTAGATTTGAAATATCTACAGTCCACAGAAATCTGGGAAAAGTTCCTGTTCCCACCAGTAAGACCAGAAGGTTTTATGATTCATGAGGCATTAGACAGAGCACACAGAAAATTTTTGCTTTGTAGTGAGGAATAATACGCCTCAAATGAAGTACTTCTGTGAATCTTGTAAATGAGTTTTAAAAGGTTTATTTAGGAGGATCAAACTATTTCTAATAATATGCTGATATCCTAGAAAGAAGCTGCAAATATTTCAAGAATGCAAAAATATCTAGTAGTCAGCAAGGTAAAATTTATTTCTAAAATACAGCAAAAGTTAAGCAGATATGCAAAGGAGCAAGAAATCAAACACATAACAAAGAGACAAATTAATCAAAACTAATCCAGAACTAACACAGATATTCACCCTGTATTTACCCCGTTAGTTTTGATATGTGTGTGATTTATAGGAGTCTTACTTAGATCTTATTGGCTGTCTTTACCAAAATATAATAGTGTAAACAATAGATCTCTGCTTTCTGGGTGTGCATCTGCAGATCCTACTTTCATGATCTCTAATGAAAAAGGAAAATTGCAACATTAAACTATTTGCTAATGAATAAAGGGCAATACAGCTATATTGGTTCCAGCCCTCTAAATTCTTCTCTGTCTTAACTTTATATTTTTTTCTGCTACGTATCCTCTGTTTGTTAGAGTTTCAAAGATAAACTGAAATCATACCTCAGAACAATTGCAAAAGGCATTCAGCAACGAATAACAGTGGATTCATGGGGTAGGCTGAAAATGAGCATAATTATTTCAAATATTTCTTACAAAATAATCCTCATTGATTATATAGCTACATAAAGTCAAGTTTCATGGAAGATTTCTATGCCATTACATAGCTTTTTTTTCTTTTTTTAAATTGATGTATTTGGCATAGGGTCTCACCACACAGCTTGAACTGTTAGTGATCCTCCTGTTTTTAGCCTCTCCAGCACTGGGATTACAGGCATGTACCACTACACCCAATCTCAGTGGCAGGCTCAGTACACCTAGGGTGGGGCTGGCACAGCACGTGGTACTAGGGATCGAGCCTCTGTTCCTGCAGTTACCGAAGCAGGCTTTCAGTCTGCTGAGCTATCATGTCAGCCCTCCATTACATAGTTTTGTTGAAATCACTTAGCCAATTATATTTTGGATTTGAATTATTCTTGTTTTGTTCTAACAAATAGGGGTAACACTTCAGTATATTCTATATATTTTGTATATTCCTAATTAATAATTTGTGGTTAAAAGGGAGAACAAAATAAAGATTTTTTTATTTCTGGATTCCCAATATTTTTGACTTAATTTTAAATGTCTTAATTGCAGATGGAAAACCCATGGGTATTTCAATTTGGGAGAATTGCTAGCATGTTGCTAATTCACACCATGGAGAGGAAGATGCAAGGGATTCTGTCTTATTCCACCACAGGTGTGCAGCATTTGGTGTTTGATGGAAAAACTCATAGCTTGATTTGTGTCCCCTGCTATACGGGGACATAGTGGGCTGTCATCTGATACTCAGCTGAGAAACATAAATCTGTGACGTTTTAGATGGTGATGGTCACTCTACTATTATAAAGTAGAGAAATGGATGAGTGGAATTTGGCTGGCACTTCCAATACATGCACTTGCATCACATATTGTTCAGGTGAGGAGACAGATCTGACCTGAGTCTCTTAAATCCTGTCCAAAGAGGACAACATGCAAGGACCAGGGAACAACAATAACAACTCTTACATGTAAAATGTTCTGTCTTGAGGGGAGCCTCTTGTGTTATAAGAACATTCTTGTGTCATGAATATTCCTAGTATAGTCTTTAATGAACACATAAAAATAGCTAAAGAGATGTATTTTCTAAGACCCCAAAGTGCACGGTGACATCCAATGGCAACAAAGACAATGAAGTCATTTTTTTTTCTAACTTTATTTATTCCTTTGTACTGCCAAAGCTCAGCTACAGAAAGGGAAAAAATTTAACTCAAAATGTACTTCAGAAGGTGAATTATTTTAAGAGTTTATTATTCCATTTTTATAACTGAGATATACATGCATATGAATATTGCTAGTATGTGCATGCGCACAAAATTGAAAAGATTTGAAGGACTGATATTCTGCCTTTCTTGAGCTTTTACAGAGAGGCTGAAGAAAAACCCTTCTCAAAAAACCCTTCTTAAAGGAATACTAAGGTACAAAACAATGTTAAGTTCTTACTAGATCCCTTTTTAAGTGTTTATGCTTTAGGTTGTAAATTTTTGTAACTTACATTTGTAAAAGCCACTTGCAACTTGTTCTATTCTGCAGTAGATGATTTTTGGCTGACTCTCCATTGTGGTGGATTATTTCCTTGTGGGGTATGTAATATATACGTGGGAGTCATTCTCTTTGGGATGTAGAAGGTCTCTTGTTGTCATCCCGAAAGAATACATTGGCTACCCAGTTTGAAATAATAATTTTTATATAAAACTACTCAGCCATAAATAAGAATAAACTAGATACTTTTATAGGTAAGTGGATGCAACTTGAGACCATAATAAAAAGTGAAATATATCATACCCAAATGCATGAACAATGTATTGGCTCAATACTGTGAGAAATTGAAGAAGAAAATAATGACCTGAAACTTACAATCGATATTGTGAACTGGGAAAAAGACGTGCAAAAGGAAAGACAAATGACAGTGGGAAAAGGGGGAAAGGAAGAAAGGGGAACATATATGTACATGCAAGATAGTAAAGATATTTTAACAGCTATCTTCTTTTAGTTCCTCGAAAAGAATGTTTTGTGCTAAAATTATTTAAGCAACATTTGCCTATATCTTGTACTCTAGTACGAAGACAATTATATGCAATGTATCAACTACTCTAATTGTCCTACCAAAATGCTTGAAATTCTGTTTCATTGATTGTTTTACCTCTTTTCTAGCTAAAATAAAAAAGAATAAATTTTGACTCTTCCCCCAAACCAGGTGTTAAATATGATTAATTGTTTTATTTCCCACAGTTAGAACCCCACTTGTGACTTATGAAAGGCAGCTACCTAAGAGTTTAGGGAGTAATCAGTTTCAAACTCATGTCTCATTTCCTTTCATAAGGGCTTTTCAGCTTATTTTCCTCACATTTTAAAACTCCAGCATTGGTAAAGTTCTGAAATTTATATGGAATATTTATCTTGCTTCAGGCTCCTACTTGCTGATATGATTTTAATTGCTTCATTGTTGCTATTTTTTTCAAAATTATCATTTCTACTTTTAAAATATGGAAAATGATAAACAATATCAGGGGGAAAAGGATAGGTATGATATTTTATTCATCATCTGATATACAATATCATCAATGGGAAAGAGTTTCCTATTAGACTGCAATTTTTATTATTAATTTTAATAAAAAGAAATAGCTAGGGGACATTTGCATAACAGGTTAGTATGACAGTTCCAGTAATTAGTACATTGCATAGCCTGAAATTATAGTTGTTATTATTAAATCATTTATATCACTCTTGTTAGCTATTGTGTAATATTCCTATATTATTCAACTTTCCTATTGCTAAGACAAAATGTCTGACATATACAACTTAAAGGAGGAAATGTTTTATTTGCTCACAGTTTCACAGGCTTCCTTCCACAGTTGGCTGATGCCATTGCTGTGGTCTGTGTAGAGGCAGTCAGGGCGGAATGGCACGGGTGAACATATCTGCTGACTTTATGGTGCCAGGAAAGCATAAGTCAAGTGAAGAGCACATTGGGAGATAGAATCTCTAATGGTGTATTGCTAGTGTTTCACTGCCTATAAGCATATTTGGTTATGAACATTGATGGTTTCACCCATTGAGAAGTATAATGCCTCTAGTATGCAATCGCTTTTCCAAGGAATCTCTTAATTCAGTCAAGTTGTTAAGATAAGCTAACACAATTTCATGATATAATTATACTATAATTAATTTGGCCACTTCATTCAATGGAAACTTAAGGTACTGACAATTTTTCTATACTGTGAAAATTCATCAATTAATGATTTTCCAACTTCCTGTTCCAGCCCAGCCCAAACCCCACCGCTGGGAGCTGAGCCTGGGCACCCGCCGCGGGTAAGCCCCTGCGCCCCTCTGCCCCGCCTCTGCGTTCCCGCGACTAACTTCCTGTTCCAGCC